>JAOUZG010038116.1:87308-99033 GCA_026289955.1 Argiope argentata | reverse complement strand
ATAGATAGATAGATAGATAGATAGATAGATAGATTTGATTTATTCTTTGATCTAAGGCCGTTCTTCCTCTTTATAATATATTAAACTCCAGTGATTTTTTTTAAAAAAATTTTTAAGTGATCTTAGTAAATGAAACATAATTTTTCAATTATACTACATAAAATTTTGCAAATGACATACTTATATTTTACTTTAAGCTCCTTTTCTTGAAATATCTGCATTTTTCTTTATTTATAAATATATTTTACAAATTTTTCAGTATTAAATTTATAATTAAAAATATGTAAAAGCCATTTATTAAGTTTTCATTGGAATTTGGGTATTTGATTTTAATTATTTTACCTCATTCTTAATCTTTTCTGGCTGCATCAAGAAATCAATATCAAATGTGATCTGGTTATTATGGTCATTTAAACAATATTTGAATTTTTTAAAAAAGTTCTACAGAATTTGCAACAAATTTTTTTAGAAAGTTACATAAGGAAATTGCATGCAATAAGTCACCAGTTATTATAATTATGACTTATCTACAAATTGCATACGTGAATATGTCATGTGTGGAATTTTGTTTCTTTAATTCTTTTAGATTATTTTTATAAAATTTGCCTTTCTTTCAAAAGTTATAAAATAACTGTAGTATAATTGCCGTATTGATTATAATTCATAGGATTTAAAATATTTTTTAAAGAAATATATTCCTTTATAAATGTGCTGTAAATCAAAAAAATTTTGTTTTTGTTTTATTTTTGCTGACTAATGCATTGTATAAAATGTACAGAAATCTGTTATTAAGCTGATACAAAGATTTATAACATCATTCATATATGATTTTTCTTAAAACAATGAGTCAGATTTTGAAAAAAAAATTAGTTGAATTCACTTTTAAAGTTAATTATTTAAATTGTAAAAAATATGCAAAATGTATTAATTTCTTATTAGATTCTGACTGTTTAATAATCTGGCTTATTTGAGATTCTGGCTGTGGGTGTATTTTTTAGACTTCACTAGAAAATTTAGTTTTCAATAATTTATAAATATTATTTGCTAAAATTTCATGCTTGGGGTTATCCATTTACACATCAATTTTTAAAATACAATTTTATTTGCTTTATCAGTTTGGTATTTTACTCAACTTGATGCTGAAATTTTTTTCTTAAATCTTTTGAAGTATATTTTTCTCAAGAAAGGAATTAAATGAATTTTTTTTTCAATATTCAGTATGAGTTACATCTTTACATGGTGTGATATACAGATAGATCAAGTACAAGATTAAAAGGTTATATGTCCTCCATCAAAAATTAATTAAAAAATTAATGAACTAAAATGTAGAAGAAAACATGTTGATAAATAGGTTCAATAAAAGAATATTTCAAATGGGAAATCTATTATTCTTCTTCTCATAGTAACGATATATACAAAATAAAAGATTTCGGTGCAAGTTCACAATGCAGATAGTTGGCAATTTTAATGATTGTCTTTTTCAAGGTAATTACTTTTTTAACAGGTGGTTATCAAAATAATGTAATCACCTGTGACATTGGTAAATGCGTTTCGTAAATATTTTAAAGTATAATAATAGCCACCATTATTTTATAAAGATTATTGTGTCAATTTTTGAATTTTTTTAAAAGAGTAGAATGTCAGACCTCTCAGATTTTTAAAGGGAGCAAATTGTTCGAGCTCGTTGGGATGGAGCAAGTGTGATCGAAAAATATCAAGTTCCAGGCCTTTCTTGAGGTACGCTATTAAAAATCATTACATCATACAGCAAAATGTGATTAGAATATCTCATTAACCACTTCCTAAAAAACTTATCTCAAATATTAAGGGAAAATGACATCAACAGCAGTACACTCACAAAACATGATTGATTGATAAGTAGATGGAAGTAATATAATCAGACAATCGCTGAAAAAAATCTCAAAATTCAATTTAATCATTAAGGTGACTCGGTACCAAAATTTTTTTCCCACAATTTTTAATAAAATTATTAACTTTTGTGATAGATAGTTATTAATTGTGCAGAAACCAAAATATCTGAAATATTTTTCAAATTCAAAAGTCACAAATTTAAATATTTTAATTTTTTAAAAAAAAATGAGCATTTTTAAAAAATACTTACTTAAATTTTTAAAAATACATTTTTTAAAATTAAAATATTTTCCAATATGTAAAAAATATTTCTAAATAATTTTATAGGTTGAAAATGATGCACGCACAGAAAAATATTTTGTATTCAGAACTTTTACGAAGCAACGCTGAAAAATGCATACAGAAAGATAATAATAATAAAAATAAAAATAAACTCAGTATCGAAAATATCGCAAAGGAAATATGATAAGTGAGACAAAAAAGCATAAATATTATTGAGGACATTATTCTATTTAGTCTCATTTAGTAAAAATATTGTTTAAAATAGTGGATCAATTTTGTTTATTTATGAATTTTTTAAACTAATTATAGGAAGGAATAATATTCCACGGCTGCAGCCAACAATACAGGAGGATTTTCTTGCCTTCGTTTATCCTAACAGAGTTTGCGAAATGCCGCATCAAGAAATCGCCTCACTTGGCATCATAGACCAATTTTTGCTTCATTTAAAAATTTTGGGATATTTTTATATATATAATGCATTATTTAAATTTGCTTAGTTTCCTAAAAATTAAAATTGTATCAAAGTAATTTTTGTTCTTTTATTGAAAATAAAATATTTTGTATTAAATATTAACAAACGAGAACGTCATTAAGAAATACCAAAGTACTTACGGATAAAATATCTTTTAAAGCTGACGAATCAATTAGTATGAACTGCTTAGTTCAAGACACAAAGATGAAATGAGATCAAAAGCCCACATTTCCAAATATCACTCAGGCAATGATTTTGATTGGTTCAGGATTCTCCAACGAGGTGGCAGATCGATAATAAAGTTACATAACTTCTTTGGGAGGGATTTTCAATTTCGTTGAGCGATGATTTCAAATAGAATTTTGTTGCTAGAATTTCTAATAACTATTTAAAAATATGATTTGCATGCATGGCTACTGGTGACTTGTTCAGATGTATGTAAAAGGAGATAAAATTACGAAGCAATTAAATGTTTTTAAGTTTTAAACAACAATCCCGAATATGATAATTCTCCTGAATTTTTTGCATCTGCTTCCAGGCTCCTCCAACACAGTGAGATATGCTATTTCTCCCAGAGTGCATGACAGTATCACAGCTCCAAATCGGCGTTTTTCCGTCGATTCCTCTTCAATTCGGAACATTGTAACTGCGGCCTTATGATTTTTAATTAGCTGTCAAGAATTGGAGGTAAAAAGTTTTAATCGGAGGTAAAAGTAAAGTGTTTTTTTTTTGATGATATATGAGGTTAAAAAGCGTGGTGGCGAATTTCCGCTAATGTAATTTTTTATTAAAATAGTTTATTGCCAATATTGTTTTACCAGCAATTTTATTTTCTTATACGTTGTCATTACTTCACTTTGTATGACTTCACAGTGACATTACAATTTATATTATTAATATTAAAGAATAACAAAGATTTTGTAGCAATTAATTAAATACCTGATTTTTAATCAAAGAAAATAAATTTTTATGCTTAATGAATCAGCAATTTAATTCATTTAATTTTTTTGCTAAAAATATTTGCTAAAATAAAATTATTTATACATTTTTTCCATTAATATATCTGTAAAATTATATAAAAATTAGATTTTTCAAAAAAATATTCAAAAGTAGAAATTCTGAAATTATATATTTATAATTAAGCTTTATATATATAATTTCTTCAATGATGCATAAAAATATGAAATTCAAAGATTACCAGATTTTACATCAGTTTCACCGTTCAATAAAATTATTGAAAACCGTCTTTAAATGTAAACACAATTTTCACTTAAATACATTTTCATAAAAAAAAATCAATGAATTGAACATGTATCTCAAACTTGAAGTTAAATGTAATCGTAATAATTAATTGAAGGAACTAATGTTTTGGAGGAAGGCATTTCCAGCAAAAAGAAACAATTCGTTTAACTATTATCATTTACTCAATATGTATAGATGTAATATTCGAAAGAACTGGCTTTCCAAGCTGACAGAAATTTGTGAACGTACATTTTTGGAATAAACAAAAGAAATATTTTTGACGTAGTTAAAAATTATGGATTCTTTTCTCAAAATTTACGGATAAGAACTAATACATTTAGGAAACAGAAACGGATATATGAAAATATTTCTGTTCCCGATGAACGCCAGGGTTGTTTTAAAAGCAACTTGAGACAAATAATATAATAGAGAGAAATTTTTTAATACAATTTACTGTCATGGTTTTCTTCTCAATATTAAAGATAGGTATAGATAATTGTTTTAATAATTGGGGAGGGGTAAACGTTGCCCATTTTGAACCACAAACCGTATATATATATATATATATATATATATATATATATATATATATATAAAAGGACTAAATAAACGATGATTAATACGTTTGTAAATCCGGCAGCATCGAAGTTGAAAGTTTGAAAGTCAACATATTTTTGAAATATTACCTGTCATGAATACAACTAATTGACTTAAAATAATAATACTTACATTTTAAATGGAAAAATAAATTATTATTTTTTTATTCATAAATAACTTCCTTTAAAAAGAAAAGTCCTTTTAAAAAAGATGTCTATTAACTATCACATGAGATTATATTTTGTTTCGGTAAAATATAATCGGATTTTCTTGGTAAATTTTTGATTATTTATAAATATTTTTTTTATTTTACATGGCGTATGTTATTTTACACTGCACACTTGCACGATTAAATTGAACTTATTTTTTGTACTACTGCATATTAGTCTGACCTGTTGTTAAAAATTCCAACTATTGATGATAATTGACAATTGCTTGTCTGACATATAGAGATTTTCTTTTGATGACGGTGTTACCAAAATTATTACACTATTATACAATTATTTCATTTACATTAGAATCTATTTAGAATACATTTCGGCTTTTGAAATATTTATTAACTACTGATTTTTAGAAGCATGAATGTGTTTAAATTAAATTTTCGTTTCTATCAAATATTCATATGCAGTTTTAGAAAAAGCGTTCATTAAATTTTGATAAAGTTTTCGTACCAGAAATTTTTGTGAAGTAATAAAGAAAAAAAAATGTACTGACATATTTCTTTGTAAATCAAGAAATTCATTTCAAAGATATCTATGACGTTCAAAAAAAGTAACTATCAATCTAATCGTATGCGAAAACTAAAGAGGCGATGGTTTCCAAATTTTAGCACATGAGTAAGAGGGATAATTTAATATAATATGTTCGCTGTTTTTAATATAGTTCGTTGTTTTGAAGAAAGATAGATTCGTGGAAATAGTTAAGATATTCACAAAAACAACCCTAATTTCTTTATAATTAGCAAGGTTATGAATAAAAAGGAATATTCTATTGCAAGAAACGTGATACAATATACATTGTATACAACATTTTGCAAAGATAAAAAAAAACTAAAGATTTTATGAAAAATGAGTATTTTACTAAAAATGTAACCAGCGCCTACAAACCTGAGTGTGAATAGCTTTGAGGACAATTTTAGATGATTATAAACATCTAATCCTTTGCCAAATGCTCTTCTGTGGGCCTATGCATTCCTATAGGAAAATAAATGTTTATATACAGCGCAAATATATAGCAATGGCTTGGAGAGACCGACTGCTCACTCGGACAGACAGCTCGATTGACCACTTCCTGCTATAAATCCGATTGATCATATTTGTTATGGTAGGAACACCGGTTGAGGACTAGACCCCAAGGCACCATCACCAAAAACTTCGACGTATTGCAAGAAAAATGGAGGTACCAACCTACTCAGACTGGTACTAGGTCTACCTCTGATTGTAGCGAAAGTTGGTCCAGCACTATATTAAAAACAATTACAAACGAACAGGCTTACCAACATGAGTGTGTAGCATGCTTAACTGTGATATAGTCTTAGCAACTGTGAAACTGAAACGATAATTCTTTTTATTTGTTGAAATTTTACATATTGATTACTTCATTTGTTTTCATTGTTCAGTCCTTATCTCGCAACTCTTAATTTTTTAACTTATATTATATTTGGATAAATACGCTTATTTTCTACTTCTTTTTGAGAACAATAAATTTCCAGTTCATTCTATCGCTATTTGCGTGTCACCGCTATGATTTTGAGACTTTCATAAAAGTTACTTTAAACATTCCTCTAAAGTATTATTTACGTTACATTTGGATTGCATTGATAGCATATTTAAAGAAATCTTTAGGAAACTTCATTTTTCATTCAAAATTTAGTATTTTTTAAAAAATTTGATTGAAGAGTTTTATGTACAGATTTTTCGCCAGGGTTACAAAAAAAACATTTTTTATACTAATAAATTTCCAAATCATAAGCTAAAACCGATGGAATTTAACCCTGATTTTATGAAAATCGAACTTTTTCCTGGAGAAATTATACTTACTTAAACGAACGCAATTTATAAAAGCCTTCTTAGTCTTTTACTAAAGTTTGGTAGACTTTGTTTCATTAGTTTTTGAATAGTAACCAAAAAGGTGTTTGTTATTTTTCAATTCAATGATGGTCACTTGTTGGGTTTCGGAAAAAACACCTTCGAAGGAATATGTGACCTCTACTATGTTGGTTGCACTCCTGAATATTCAATACAATTCCAACTGCATTTTTAAGATATTTAACAAAATGTCTAAAATCGCAAAAAAACCAGTTATATTTGGAAAGGTGGCTTACTCTGTGAGCGCAAATAATTAAAAGCTCCAAGAAAATTTATTTTTTTTCGTTGGTATATTTAAAGTCTTAGCGAGCCCATCAATAAATACTACGCCAGCATCAAATAGGAGAATTCGAAAATCATCAATACAATCATATCCGTTAATTCTGGATATTTTAAAATTAAAATCTTGTTTATTGAGCGTACTGAAACTTCTTGAGAATGAAATAATCGATTATAAGCTCACAAAATATTTATTTACAAACACTGAACAACAATTAACATTTAAATAAAAGAAAAGCTGGTTTAATATCTTAAAATCATCCTAGGTTTTCAAAACCAAACTAATTCAAGGGTTGAGGATTCGGCCATAACACACATCAAAACGAAAACCAAAGTTTCCCTTATTCCGTCTCATCCTTTTCCTTTCTGCCGACGCCAATCTCTCACTTCAGTTCAAATCTCAGTAAAGCTGAAGAGTTCCAAGAAAAGTCGATTCCCGATTAAGTTGTATTTAAATGAGCAGCAGAATGGTACAGTCACCCCTTCAAAGAATGATTTTAGACGCCATCCTTTTTCTATTTTACCATATTTAAGGCGCAGTATGGCCATGTCTGGCTTTTGAGTCAATAAAAATTACCAAACCAAACCAACCAACCAACTGAATATTTTCGCAGTACAGCAAGAAGCCTGAAAATAGGCTTAGAACACATACACACAAAAACAATATCGCAGTTAATACCTGTATGGAAAAATAGCATATATGATAAATGAACATTGATAACACCGAAAAACCTTTATAAACAGTAACATTTTCATTTTAAAATGTATGTACCCGTTCAGGTCAGCCAGGCTTTACCCCTAAAATATTACATAAGATTAGGGATCTGCTTAGTGCTTCAGGAATTCCTTTCCGATGAGTTATAGTAAAATTATAGGGTTGGTGCGCAAGTAACCATCTCAAAATTCGGGAATTTCTACTGGCGTTAATCTTCAGCCAAATTAGTGGATTGTGGTCGGTGACAATAGTGAATGCCTGACCATTCAAACGCTGTTTCAGTCTATAACTATAATTCCAAAAATAATGGCTTCGCATACCTTTACCATTTACTGAAATGCAATGTTTTTTTTGAAAATCTGAAAATATTTGACTAAGGTAAATGTTGAATGTTCCATCATTTAATTCATGATTAATGGAATGATGATTATCCCCAGTTATTTAGGATATAACGACTTCCATTGCGTTGTAGAAGGCATCCGTCTGCAACATAAATGGTCGATTGTAGTCTGGAGAACGAAGAACTGGTTATTTTGAGAGAGATTCCTTCAGTGCATCAAAGGCTTTATCACAATCCTCTGTCAATTTCACCTATCCTTTCTGGCACTTTCATTTTAAAATGTCTGTAAGAGGTGGCGTGACGGAAGAAAACATTGGGATTTAATGCGAGTAATATCCTGCTAATTAATTGATTCTCTGAATTAATTGAGGGAATATTTAAAGATTAAGTTTTCAACTATTGTGGGAATTATGTAAATTATATTAACCTAGATGAGAAGGAGCTTTATTTTTTTCACATTTATAAGACTGTAAACAAAATAGCTGGTCTCTTTATTTATCGGTCAGAATCTTGATATTTCAACAGGTAGTAAATTTTATTTATATTTTGAAATATATGTCCTATGCAGGGCGTTCACTTATCTATGAAGTATATAACTCATGCAATTTTAAAGATAATAGAGTGCCTCTTACGTTGCATAAAATATGGAAGCTTCTTTAAGCGAGTAAATTTTCTAGATTAATCACACAAAAAAAGAATAAAAAGAAATATGTAACTTTGGGAACCTTACCTTATTTTACAAATTATATTTTCTACTTACCTCATACATAAGGAATTAAATCGTCTTTCACTAATTTTGTGACATCCTGAATGTATGAGATTGAACTTATTAATACAGCTAATGAATCCCTGAGTGGAAAATGGCATCTTATATTTTCATAAATAGAACTGAATAGAATTGGAATGCCATTACATCTTGAATCTCTGTTGTGGTTTTCAATCTCCATATTGCCCTCCCACAATAACTAGTTTACTGTTGTTAATTAATTTTGTCCTTCTATCAAATTTGAGGAGTTCGTGTTTTTAAAGTTATTTAATTTTTATTTATTCAGTATTAGATGATGAGGTAGATATATGAAATTTTAACTTTTATGTATTCTTGGTGACAATGTAATGTTTCAGTATTTTCAGAAATTCATTAACATTTATTTAATAAATAAGAATATATTTTGATTCCATTCAAGGAAAATATTCCTTAGAAGTAAATTAAAGAAAAATTTTGTTTCAAAATTTCATAATATTAGAAATTAGTAATATTCAAATATTGCTCATTGTGTGGGCTTGGAAAATTAATTCTCAAGTGGTCCTTTGCCAATCTAGAATTAATTTCCTAAACTTGATTTTTGGATTTTTTTGACCGAAAGACTGTTTAAAATTGAAATTATATATATCTGTAATTGTTTTAGAGGTCGAAATAAAATAAAAGATTTCTATTCACATCATATATTATTTTTATTTGAAATTAAGACTAAAATCTGTATTATATGATGAATCAGTGAAAATTCTGTTAAATAATTCTCGAGATATTACTTAAATTCAAAAATTATTCTGCAGTTTACTACATATTTAAATATGGAAAGACTTTGTATTCAAAAGAAGTTTGATTTTGTGAAAAAAAAGTTTTTATATTATTTGTGGTTTAATCATATCTACTTTAATTGAAGTTCGGAAAATTTATCAATGCTTGTGAAAAATAAGAAACATTGCATATTATGACTAAAGGCTTTTATAATATGGTGAGTGAATGATATGACTTTTAAAATTTGAAGCTTTAATATATTTTTATGAAAATGCTATTAAAAGACAAAGTACATAAAATATTTAACCGAAAATTTTAACGAGCATTTTAATTGTCTAAAGACTGGTTGTGAAAGTAGACTTGTAAATAATACTATCGCGTGAACACTTCACATACTTACGCACACTTTTTTTTACAAATGCAGATAATGAATACAAAATTAAATTAGCATACAATGATAAAAAGGCGAACTATATTTTATTCTTTTAGTTAAATTATGTTTTAAAGGCACATTTTCATTAATTTTACACATTTATTCATTTAGAGTGGTACTCAATTAAAATAACACTTTTCAGAAATACTAATAGCTGAATTTATGCGTTCTTAAAGCTTATTATAATATTTATATTAAAATTATATTTTCTTACGAATTTAGAGAGAACAGAATTATAATGGCAAAATAAATAAATCATTCAATAACTAATAATAGTATACATGAATGAATTCTGTAACTTTAAAACCTCTGCAAGCTGTGTTACACACATATAGTCTGACTTTACAAAGTTTCAAAAATCCTTGATTCATAAAAAAAAACATTTAACTGCTATATATAATTTGTAAATTTCAACTCCGTAGTGTTTTATTTCGAAATAAAAATTCACTCCTTTTACTCTTTTATTCAGACGATTCAGCTGCTGTACTGATTTCAATGTAAGTTAATCAAAATGTTATCCATTTCCATTTTTTATATTAATTTTGAATTAAACAGTTATTTTAATGAAATACAACAATTGCTATTTTTAAGCATAAAATAAACTGAAAGAAAAAATTGATTAGAAAAGCAATAAATAAGATACATCGTTCTAAATTTTCCCTTCTTTATTTGAGCGAAAAAGCAATTTTATTGGACTCAATCAACCACCTCTTCACGCTGTCGATTCAAATATAACAATAGATTTGGTAGATTTGAATAAATTCAGATTTTAAAAAGAGTTGAATGTGAGTTAAAATAATTTTAAATTTTAAAAAACTGTTTAAATATATTCGAATTTTTCATAAAAGATTAAAAACAGCTGCATGTGATTTTGATATTAATTGAATTTTCATTTTTCATTCTTCAGCATTCACAAATCTTATTCTGATATCCAATAGTTTTGTTGATGTTTCCCGTTTACGGAAAATTTATTTTCTATCGGTGCTAAAAGAATTGAAACCCTATTTTCTTGAGTGCCAAAAAATATTTTTCTAACATGAATACTCCTTTCTTTTCATCTTCAATTATTTTTCTATTATTTTTATCTTTAGCATTTTTATAATATTTTATAGAATTTATTATCGTTTCTTCTTTTGCTTATTTTATTACCTCATTAATTTGTCCAATTTTAAATTCTTAATATCACTTTTCATATCATGGAGATGGTCAGATAGAGGAGCTGGATAACAAAGACGAGAAAGTCCGAATGAGACTCACTGTTTCGACATCTAAAGGGTATCGGCTTTTGATGACATCTAATGAGTTTGAAAGTTTTTAAATCAATGGAATGGCAATTTATTGAATTGCACATAGGCATGCATCTAAACCCTCTGATTCAAAAGGACGGCTTGTATAAATGCAATCTGTATTTGTATGAAAATGCATCTAAAAGTGTAGATCTGTGTCAAATTTGGATTTTTATCAATTTTAAAGAAGACACCCTCAACGCATGATCGGTTTCCTTTACATTACTATGAATCCCAAAATGCCCATGCTCTAGAATTAAAGTCTGAATTATCGTGTCCATTATAGTCTTACTGTTGGTAATATCGAACGAGTTTAAGGTCTTTATCTGGAAGCATACAAGAATGTTTCTGGTGATCACTACCACTGATTAGCAATTTAATGGTGTTCAGCGAATGTCACGCAACATTAAACTCATATTTATCTCTAATCTACTTTCTAAGCAATCAATACAATGATAGCATTTACGCCTAATCAAAAACATATAGATACAGCTGAATATTTCAGTTCGAAATAGGTGGACTGATATTGTTCCAAGATCATTAGGACAAAAATTGCTAATTTACAAATGTTCTCTCTCTCTCTCTCTCTCTCTCTCTCTCT
>JAOUZG010038116.1:36990-77689 GCA_026289955.1 Argiope argentata | reverse complement strand
TTACACAAAAAGTTTAAATGAAAATTTTAACGAGCATTGGAATTAGTTAACAGGCTGGCCACCAAAGACAGTTGGTCTTGAATAGATTTTACTTAAGTAAGTAAGGTGTGCTACCTTTTAGGTATATATTTTTATTATTTTAAGCATTTTCATAAGAAGTATCTTTATCATCCCTCTTCTAAACAAAACACTCTGATGGTAATTAAGCATTAGAAATAAAATATGGTTATAATAAATCTCAATCTGTGCGTGCGTGCATGTGTTGGCACGCTATAGGCTAGACCCTTTGTCATTACAGCTACCAAATTTGGCTCATGTATACCTTGTTGGTCAAGAATATGAAGCTCTGGGCCATATTTTTTCAATTCTTTTTTTAGAATTTTCATTAATTAAAAATTAAGCGACATTTCAGCATTTTTCGGCTATAATTTCAACATGTATTACATATAAATGAAATTTTACGTCAAATTGGAAGTTCAAAAAATAATCTTGTCAATGATATTAATGTTTCGACAAACAAATTAAGTTTCATTTTTAAATGAAATTTTGAAAAACAGTTTCATTAAATTCACAGCAATTTAATTCACGGAAAATAAAAATAATATTCAATCTGCTAAACCATGTCCATAAATAAAAGCATTAGCTTTTACCCGCGTGCAGCCCTCTATTAAGTAAAGCTCAAATTAAAAAAAATAAATAAGCTAAGTATCATTCCAAAATAAATATGTTAAGAATGCAATCTTCAAAACATGCCTGTATGAAATGAAATAAATATGAAACACGAAATTTTCTGACAAGTAAATGCTAGAAAACATTTTCTATGATTTTTCGCAATGCCTATATTAATAATTCAATTATACTGTTTTATTCAAGGAAACTGGGACGAATTATACACTCAAAAAATTGATTTTTCACTCTTTGCCTTAAAAAATAAAAGAAAATTCGCTGAATCAGGCATAATATCAAATTCGCTGAATCAGGCAAAACTATACATGATATGTATAGTTTTATAAATAAAGGCCTAGAAATTAAAATTTTAAAATCTAAACAAAGGTCCCACGCCCTTTTTTTAAAAGGACATCATTTTAAATTAAACCCTTATTTTCACTTTTATTTATTTATTATTTAAGCATTTTTCATACTTTTATAATTATGGGAAATGATACGAACAACTCGTTATATTGATATTTACAAATTTATTTAACTGTTATTTTTCACCTCGTGCTTTTTTGTTAACTGCTAATCATGATCTCGCTTCAAAACGTTTATTACATTTTAATGATAAAGTTTTTCAGTTATTCTGAAATTACTTAATACGTAAGGATGCCAACAAGAAAACTGTTTGGTAAAAGAAAATCTCGCTCGAATCGATTTTCTTCTTTGAGTCAAACTTCGAAATGCGCTGGCATTGAAAAATTGAATGCAAGAGCATGTAAGAGAAAATTGGAAAGTGCTTATCTATTTTTTGATATGGAAGTTTTTAACAACATTAGTTATTCTAGCGATATGGAATCTACGAATATTATCATTGATTTGAGAATATTAAGAACATTCCTAAAGGCATTTTCAGTATGTAAGCAATGTTTCAATTTTGATTGCTTTGATATTTTAGAAGTAAGCAGTCGAAAGGGACTTGCTACATTTTTAATGTGTATTTGCAAATCTTGTAGTTTTGCTACCAGTGCTATGACACCTTATTTATCTGAAAATAATTTTGATGTCAATACACGATTAGTCTATGCCATGGAATGTGTCGGGAAAAGTAAATGTGCAGTGATGAGAAAGTCTCCACCACCTGCAAAGTTTGAGCGTTTTAGTGCTGCAATATGTCAGGCATTTTCAACTGTGAGCTGTAACTCAATGATGAGAGCCATTGAAAATGCTGTTTCGAGCAATGATAATGTCCGAGATTTAACCGTAGCATTGGATGGCACATGGCAAAAAAAGAGGTCATATACCTATAATTGGAGTAGTAATAGTCAATTCATTGGACAATTAAAAGGTATTACATTATGAATGTATGTCAAAATACTGCTTCATTTGTAAAAATGAAGCAAATGATTGCAAAGAATGCCATAAAAATAATGAAGGTTTTAGTGGTGTAATGGAAAGTGAAGGTACTATTCGACTTTTCCCAGCGTTATGTTTCTTCGAGAAATGCAAATATCAGGGGGTTGGAGAGTCTAAAGGTTTCTTAAAAATAAGCGAATCTAAAGTTTATGGAGATGAATTTTCTGTTGAAAAACTGGAGTTCATTGGACATGTTCAAAAAAAAGTGGGTGCTTGCTTAAAAACTTTGAGAAATAAATTAAAATCAGCTAAACTTCCAGATGAAAAAAAATTCTGGATTTCGCCGGCTCATGGATGCTGAAATTCAGCCATTTCAAAAATATAATGGGTTAGCAATGAGAAGAAATGCTTCTAAATCGGTTGCGGAGATGTCGAAATCAATATGGGCAATGCACTTTCACAAACTCTCTGCGAATGACAAGCCTCAACATGGTTAGTGTCCTGTGGGCCCTGACAGCTGGTGCGGACACAATAGAAATTTCATGACTGGAGAAAAATACATTCATAAACATTCGCTTCCAAAACCTTTTTTATCAGCAACCAAGAAGCTGTTTAGAGAGTTAACTCATAAAGAGCTCTTGGCAAAATACATTCATTGCCAAATCCAAAACTCTAATGAGAGTTTCAACAATTGTGTTTGGGAAAGAATCCAATAAAACTTATTTGTTCGACTCAATACATTAAAAATGGGTATGTCATGGGGGCCAGTAATCTGCTTTATTGATGGAGTATTCAGTCGAACTGAAGTACTTTAAATATTAAGTATTACAACAGGAAGAAATTCTTCTGATGCCTTGAAAAAACTAGATTTGCTTCGTATCCGTGAAGCTGATATCATGCATAAAAAACTCCAAAGATGCAACAGCAATTAAAAGACAAATGAAAAGAGTATCAGAGCTTCTGGATGTATCTAATCAAAATGAATATGGCCCAATGAGGTTTTAAAAATTAATATAGATTGTTTTATTGGTAAATAAATAGTTTTTAACAGTTTTCTCAAAACATGTTTTTTTTTTAATTTTAGGTAAACATACACAAAATTCTATTCATCATAGAGATTTAAAATTTTGTACTATTATATATATATCATTATTATGTATCTATTAAACTTTTTTTGTATATTTTTAGTTATTAATATAATTTTAAGATGATAATTATAATGAAAAATATCGCATTCTTTTGAGGTTTTCTAGTTATATATTTAATATTTTTTTTAAAAAACTATTTTCGGTTCTAACAGAACAAATATGAGTTCATTATAATTATTATACTTTTATGCACATATTATGCTAAATTTGAGATGATGTTAAGCGGATTTTTTTTCTGATTGTACTTTTGTGTACCTCTATATTTGTGGCTAGTCGCATCATAACACATTTTCAATTTGCTATAGAAAAATAAATATAACTAAATTTTTATTCTATTTAATTGAGAACAGTACATTTTATCTGTATGTATCATCGTTTTACTCAGAAATATTTTTACTGTTATAAAATCCCCTTTATTTACAGCTGACATTTTGACTGTTTTCTCGGTCGAGACCGTCCCAGTTTCCTTGAGAAATGAAGTTTAATATGTGAAAGACATCTAATCTCATCGGAGCCTAACAACTATTTCACAAACCGTTAGAAACAGACATACATATGTTAACAAATAAAATAAATAATTATATTTCATAGAATTTGGATCAATAATTGATGATGATGAATTACGAACTTCAAATTCTTACATATGTCTTGTGAGTCATATTTAACAATATTTTAAGGCAAAAAATTGTTTAATAAAAAGAGTTACCATTGAATCAATTAACTCAATCTCTAAAGCTAGCCGACTTATGAAAATTTCAACGTCATTGTTATATAAAAAAGTTGAATTACACATCTTCTCATCGACCGTCTCAATGAAGTCAATCATCTCAAGAGTAATTTCCTAGAATACGAAAACGTGGATTTTTTTTTAATATTGTAATATTCAAAACTTAATAAATCAATCAGATTTGCATGCAGAAAATATTAACGTTTATTTATTTATTTAAAAGTCGACGAGTCAAGAATAATTTGCAGAATATAATTTTTTTAGGATCCAATGATTGTTTAAAATGTAAACTTCAAACTTTTTAAATATATATATGAATTGAAAATAATATATTGTTGACATATTTTATATCTTTTTTTAAATATAAAAATAAAAAAATTCATTAAAAAGGTGAAATTTTTAAAAAAAATTTTCGTATTATTATAAATTAAGAAAATGATTTGGCAGTGCACATAAATCTTCAATGCTGAACGATTCTGCTGTGATTTCTCATATTCTTTTAAAGACATCCTAGGATTCACCCAAATAAGTCTTTATATTAATTCTAGTTTCATTATTTTGTTTTTATTTAAAATTGAATTATGGGGACATTATAGAAAATTATAGAAATAAATGCACAGTACTATAAACAGAACTGCTAAAGGACTACCGAACTGAATAAGTTAACGAATAATAATATCAAAATTGGAAGCTTAAAGATTTTGCTAAAAATCTATTATGAGAAAAAGTTACAAGAATTATTAATTCAACATTTATACGAGCATTAACACTAGTGAACCAGCTGGTCGCCAAAGACTGGTAGTCAATATTTATAATGAAACTCAAAGTATGTGTGTTTGCGTGTGTGTGTGTGTGTGTGTGTGTGTGTGTGTGTGTGTGTGAATGTGAGTGTGTACGTTTGTTTTTATACATGTATGTGTTGGTGCTCTACAGGTTATACCGTTTGACATTTAAACACCTGAAAGTCAGGAAAGTCAGCACCTCCTAACGATTTTTCTGAAATTTTTTATTTATAATTTTCATTAAATAAAAATTAAGCAAAATTCCATCTTTTTTATCGGCTATGGCTTTTGAAAATATTACATTACAAAATGGATTTTTGTATCTAAGCATTTTCATTTTTCTGATATAATTGTTTTAACTTATAAATAAATTTCAATTTTTAATGAATTAAAAATGCATTTTAACCATATTTTTCAACAATATTTTCGGCGTAAGAAATTTAATCTTTAGGAGCACGTCAAAGGCAAAATTAGTTATTTTCAATTAGTTGCAATTAAATTGACAGCAGTTTAAAATAAAAAAAAATATTTCGCAGATTAAATATAAAAAAGTATACTCTTGAGCATGTAACTGCCTGAAGTGAAAAAAATAATAATTGAACTATGACATTTCCTCTAAAGAAAAGGGAGGAAGCATTTTGTATGATCTTTTACCATATCTATATAACTAATTCAATAAAAAAAGTTTAATTTAAAGCAAACAGAATTTAATAGATAGAGGATAAAAATTTTAATCCATGCCCAGCAACTATTTTGGTGCTTACATATGCGAACAAAATGTTAATTAATGAATTGAACAAATACATTTTTTGCAGCTTGAGTCTGGAAATGTTCCGGTTAGTCACGAATTTTAAACCCTTACGTAGGTCTTCCGCCATTTGAATCATATTTTTTTAAAAAAAAACATATTCTTGTGACAAAATATTTTAAATTAAAAGCGTTGAGCACCAATCAACAAAATCGATCAATAAAGCTGATTAATTAATGAAATTTGAATATTACCTTTCCATAAAAACTGGCGATTTTAGATCACTTCATCGGCCGTTTCAAAGAAGATACACCAAACTTCTAGGATGTCTCGACAGAGATCGGCCTATGGGTATGAAAATATTGATTTTTCTAAATTAGCTTTGTATATATTTTTTGGTTTTATAAATCAGTCAATTATGACAGAAAAAAACTGATTTATTTATTTAAAAGTTTAAAGTGTGAAGTATATTTCACCGAATATAATTATTTAAGACGAAAGGACCATATAAAATTTCAACTTATGAATTTTTTTAAGTATATTTATAGACATAAACAAAATAATATATTAATATTCATGTCATTTAAATATTTTTGAAAATAAATTTTATTATGAATTTGAGAATTTTTTGTTGAATAATTCCTTAAGTTATTATATATATCGCGGAAATTAATTTGCAGCGCACATACAACTGCAATATCGAACAACTCTGCTTTCAATTTTTGTATTTAAAAAAAAACATGATTGATTTCTGAAAAAAGGCTTAATGTTAATAGTTGTTTAAAATCTCCACTTCAATTTAAAGTTGAAATTTTATTGACGCTGTGAGGAAATTTTAGAGAAATATACGAAATATATTCGAAGAAAATTGTGCAAAGTCAACATAATAGTATGACTAACTTATTTAACTATTTAAATATGAAGCTTAAAATAATTTTCACAAAACACTTTTAAGAGACCAAGTAGTATAAACTATTGATTGAAAATTTTAACGATAGTTAATACTGGTGAAGTGGCTGGTCACTTAAGGCATCTAATAATGAATAAATCTTCATAAAAGACTTTTAAATATTAAAAAAAAATGTTTCGAATCTTTTCCCAGTATGAATTCATTTTAGGTTAATTTTTTTTAAAAAATGAACGGAATTACAAATTTAGTTGTTTGAAAAATTATATTTGCTTTATTTCATTGTTTATAATTATGAAAATGTATACCTTTAAAAAATATTTTAATGCATTCAATCATTATCAGAGTAGGTTTAAAACCTTATTTCCAACAAAGGGATAGATCATCATCGTCTTTATCGGAGGGATTCAATTAGTGTTAAATGATTTAAATTCTGATCTTTTTATAGAATCTAAATAACTTGATGTAATTTTATTTTTATAAATAAATTTTATTCTTTTAAACTAAAACGTAGAAACAACAATTGAACTTTATAATCTTTGACATTAAAACTTTTTAATGAAATTCTTACCTCAAAACACATTTTTTGCTATATTTACTCTGTTTGGTGAGGAGAATGAAAATAGCAAAATATTATTTTAGAGATCAAAATTAAAATGAAAAATATTTGGACTTGAAGAGTATTCTTTGATATCCTTAGTATGAATTTCATACAATTTCGTACTGCAACAATAATCCTAAGGAAGAATCATGATATATATATATATATATATATATATATATCATTTTTCCTATTTTACTCAATAATTTTGGCTGGAAATTCCCATTTTTTTGTATAATCCCTATTCACGAGTCTTTTATTTCATTTCAGAGCATGAAATTCTATTTACTACTTTTTAGTATCCCATCTGTTGTGACATCTGCTACAAGTTCTGAAATTGTTAAAATAGGAATACGAAATAACAGAAACACACTACATTTTTTTTTCTTGTTATAATTGCTTTATTTTTGTCTTTAAAAACATATTGCAATTTGGGGGCTACGATTTATTAATTTATAATGATTTTTTTTTTACTTTTTCGAAGTGTTGCTTTTAGTTTTTAATCCTGTTCATTATTTAAATAATCTTCTGTTGGATATTAATCAGTTATTTGAATAACAATTTATTATATTTTTGTTTCATTAGATAAATAATAATTGTTCCTTCTTTTAATAACCTTTGAGGTCAAATCTAAAAGTCTTTGCGCCTTTTTTAGCCAAAATACGGCCGTGAATGCATAGCAAACATATACATTCCTAGCAGTGAACGTTCCTTGAACCGTACCAGAAGTATCTGCCTTTTGCAACGATGAGTGGCGCTGCTATCAGTCCTTTAGCATGGATGTTGCTCTTCAGATGTCTACAGCTCATGAGCAGTGAAGTGTATTCTTTTTTTATGGAGCAAGGGGCAAACGCCCATAGAAAATCACAGGCAAATGTACCCCACGTACGGGGAAAAGTGTTTCTCTTTGAGAAGACTTCAATAGTAATGTCGTGAGTTTCAAAAATCTTGTGAAGACTACCATGAGAATGAGCGTTCACTGGAAGAATCTAGAACACCCACCTTACAGTTCAGACCTTGTTCCTACTGATTTTCACATTTTCGGTCCACTGAAAATGTTTCTGGCAGAATAGAGATTCATACACTACGAAGAAAACAAGAAAGCGGTCTGACGGTTTCTTCACAGACAACCGAAAGAATTCTACCACAAGGGTATCTCTAATATAGTGCTGCGAAGGGACAAATATCTGAACCGGTGTGCTGACTAAATGGAGAAATATTGTAAGGTACATAGTACACTACGTATATTTTTGAATATCTGTATGTACCTGTTTTAGCCGAATAATAAATAGGCACAAAGAGTTTTTGAATTGCTCTAGTATCTTACAATATCATTTATGAATATTTTTAAAGAAATATTTCCTTTAAAAATATTTTCTGTTACTTATTCAAAGATTGTAAAACCTCTAATCCTTCACCAATATAAGATTTTTGTTTTAAAACCCACAAATCTTATATACATTATTTCAACATTTGCATTTAATAACCTACATTGTATTTCACTTCAATTTTATATAATGACTTGTAGACTTGTATTTCCATTTGCAGGTTAGTAATGATCTCGAAATTTTTCGGTTTTTTGCATTATTTCATATAGTTCATCAACTGATTCATTTGTTAGTTCAGATGGTAAACCAAAATTCTCATTTTGGATAGCACTGAATTCTAAATCTTTATTTAAAGTGACTTTGGGACAGCCTTCAGTTATAATGAACCCATTTCCTTCATCTGAAAAATAATGAGGTTTTTCTAACATTCTGAATTATTCTGTTTGAGAAATAATTGATACATTATAGACTGAATTTTGAATATCTTATATTTTATAGTTTATTTGCAGTTATCTTGTTTTTAGATTTTTCTAAAATAGATTTATGAAATTTTTTAAAGTCTTTTATAGTTCTCCATTTTTCCTAAGTGTTCTTTATTTGCTTTTCTTTTTCCTTTATCTAATTTTGCAAAGAAAATTAAATCTTTTTTATTTTTTACTTCTCATTCATTTATTAGATGTAAAATTTTGCAGGAAGAAAGAAATATTTGCAACGAGCAAAAAAGAATTAGTAGCTATCAAATATAAATCCTAATAAATTATAAAAATAAAGCAGAAGTGGAGTAGAAGAATTTATAATTCTATTTAAAATCCTGACGAACCTATTCATGAATTTCGTCTATTGATTACTGGTGCATCAGGATCTGGATAAAGAAATTTGTTATTAAATTATCTTTTTAACAAATGTTAATATTTTATTTATTTGTTCCAAAGATTTGTTTGATTCTAAATATCCTAAATTGCAGGAAAATTATTCATTTTTTAAGGATATTGAAATGAAAGACTTTACAAATTGTGAAAAAAAATATTAAAAATATCTATTAAAAGATTTTTAAAAATATAGAAAAGATGCACTGACTTCATCTGATTGAAAGGAACTTGCAACATGATTTAAATATATCTAAGAAAAATTTAGTTTTCTTCTATGGTTGTTACATAAAAATATCAAAGAAACATTAAAGATTTATTCACTCAATGAAGTAAAAAAGAATGCATCAATTATCTGTTACTCTCTGATAATGCGAAACATAAAAACGTTCGAGGAACTGCTATTAATTTATTTTCTGAGATCTTCTTCCAAGAGAAATCAAACGAATTATTAAAAACATAGATCGTAATTTAAGCACAGAAGATTTTAAACAGTTGTGTAACAAATAAAATCAAAATGAGTACGATTTATTCTATTTTGATTTAGTGAATTCTGAAGTAATATTTAGAAATCTTTTTAATTCTTTATAAATGTGGATAAGTATTCATTAAAAAGAATTTTTATTTACAGAAAGGGCTATATTAATGTCAGAGGATCAGTCATTTAGGTGACTTCAAAATCATTTGCACAAATTCTTACTCCCAATACTTTGCATAAATTGGAGATTATGTATCCATCATACAGATTTCCCTTGCTCGCATACAAAAGAAAACCAATAAGATGAAATGTGTGATAATTGATAGTAGAAAGAGAGAATTTCTCAGGGTTACAGAAAATTCACTTTCTAAATTTTGTTCGTTCAGGTCATGCCTGAATTTGAATAAGGCATGTCTGAATCGTTTGATAGTTTTTTCAGACCACAAATTGCGAGAAGGAAAAAAGTATTTAAGGTTTGAACTTATATATACGTATGGTATTTTAGATGAATTCTAAGCCGGTTTTCTGATGCAGGGTTAGCTCGTCTTCTTGGAGCCATGGGTTCAATTCCCGGTTCGAGCATGGCTGTTCTTCTGTGGGCTATCTGTGAGATGTGTGAATGTGCCCCCTGTAAAAAGGGTTTGTGCAAGCGAAGGTGGTGAGTGTGTAGTAGCCCTCTTGGCCCTAGTTGGCACTGCTTCAAAAACAAGAGACGCTCCTTTCGGTTTAAGTGTGCTGCTGCGTCAGCGGGGGCTTGTCCAATACGGCAAGTGCCATGATTAACAATAACAACAGATGAAATCTAATAAGTAGAAATAAAAATTTCATGTACAAATGAACACAATAGTTTTAAAAAATCAAAAATACAAAGATAAAAAATTGAGAATGCTTATCTTACTGGGTTTGAAAATGAATAATCATTGCCTTCGATATAACTTATCTGTAATGAGGTGCGTACCATCATCAGCACCTCAATTCCACATTAAATTGCCACCCAAAGAAGAGAAAACCAAACCCTGAACCGAAGGCTTCTCAAACTCATATTCTTTGTTTTTTCCGGTGTGAAATAATTAATTTAGTTACATCCACTGTATATCCGAATTTGGATAAAGCATATAAGTGAAAATACTAATTCGAAACTGCAGAAGGAAAGATAAATTATTCTTACCCGAAAATTGCAGACATATGTCAGAATGTAAACTAAAATAATTTACAGGAAGATATTTCAAATGTAAAAGCCTTTTTTCACTATATATAGAAGTTAAACCTAGAATATTCCATTTTTCATAAATAAATGAGAAAGTCATTTACCATATATACCTATCTATAAGATATGAAAAAAAATTCATTAAATAAAAGCGCTACTGAAAAAAAAATATTTATCTTTTATTAGGAAAACCTCTTCATCTTAAAATTTATAACGTATATTTAGGTAAACTCATTACTTTTCCTTACTTACTTCAAAGCAATTTCGAAACTTGTTTAAAGTCAAGACTTAAAATTTACTTTTGAAAACCGTTTTTATTGTGTTCGCAACTCTTTAAAAGAAGGCATCTCCACCGTCATCTTTTCTAATGTTTCCAAGGAAGTCTTAAAATGAAAGGTGCAATTGAGTATTCAAATACAAATAAAGAAAAATCGTTTCAATTGAGCAAAAGTTTTTTTTAATGTTAGCTGAAATATTTAAATTCTTTTCTAACTCCAATTTTAAAAAATGGTTGAATATTTATATAAAAAATAAAATCATTATAGCTCTTGTATTACTCTAAAATATTGTATTTATTCTAATGAAACATTAGCCACTGAACAACATCAAATTCTTATGGTAGTTTTTCTAAATTATTGAGCTATTGTGGTACATCAAAAGAGCTATATTCTACCATATAATTTACTATTATACATTACATCATTGCATTCTTATTAATTAAATATTTTTCTGAGAATTTTAAATTTTTTCATACAAAACAAAAAATATCAGATAATTTAAATTTGTTTATTTTTCTGGAACTTTGTTTCACATTTATTTTTTGAAACTTCGTTTTTTTCAAACTTTTTATTTTGAAACTTTGAAAATTAAGCTATTCTAGGATGTTTTCCATTTATAAGGATAAGTATTTACGTAATGTCCCTTTACTTTTTTTTAGTATTTACCAACGCGGTAGAGAGAACACAAATTCATATCACAATAAGCTCTTTTTGATCTTTCTACATCAAAGGCTTTTTTTTTTAAAAATGAGAAATATTATCGCGTACAACATTTCTGGAAAATATTTATTTAATATTCAAATAATTTTGTATGCAAATTTGTTTTAAATTCAATATTAAAATGTGAATTATTTGAGGTTTTTTTCATTTTTTAAAGTTTATTTCTTTCTTAACTCACAGAATATCAACTTTAAGAGAAACTAAAATTTTACTTTTTTTACTTAACTACAATTTTTTAAGATCTTCCTTTATTGCATCCATAAATTTGTTTTGCATTTTGCTATAAAATTAATTTTTAGCAATAATTATATATTATATATTCCTTACATTTAATTTATATATTTTAAACAAAGAAGATACATTATGTTTTATTATTTTCCTAAATTCATGATATATGTTAATCATATTTAAATTTTAAATAATACAAGATATGATAGAAGATAGAAACATAATATTTTGGTGAGAACATCCTTCAGAATTGAGGTGCTATTCGTCACAATTCGGGAAATTTGAAATGTTTCGATTACTTTAAATTAATTAGAAATTAATTTTTATTCATCCGTCATGAAGAGTGAACTTTATTTTCCCCTCTTTATAAGTTAGGAATCACGTTATCATAAGTTAGAAACTGTGGTACTATTCATCTACAAATGAGAGTTTTGTTCATGAACATATATAAAAATTTCCGGCCCCTTTGTATAGAGAGATTATTAAATGAAATTCAGCAGCACTTGAACATGTTTTTATTGAAAAATTTCATCCTTATGCCATGTTCTTATATTCATCAATAAATAATTTGTCACAAAAATTCAAGATTTCAAGATTTCTGCTTGTATTTAAATGAAAATATTTTTTCCCAAGATTATCCTTTGCAGTATTTAAAAAAAATGTTAGTTAGGGAAGACATTTACTTAATTCTTCAGCTCAAGCAATCTGACTTCACGTTGATGGTCTAGTGGTCAAATTAAAGATAAAAAGTTTTTGTTTAGTTTTTTGTACACGAAAAAATTTAACATCATAAAGGTTCAAATTAAGAGGAGACATCGTAGAATTTTGTTCCTAAAGTAATTATTTACAAACCATATTAAAATTGTTAATGAAAATGCTATTTCATTTTTAAAAGTACAAGAAATTTCTGAAAAATAAATTAAATAATGTATTTTTAAATGTTTAAATCTGTGGGTTAGAACGAGGAATTTTGGGACTGAGGAACGAGGAAGTTGGGATCGGAGTTGGAATGGAGACCTGACAAAACGAGAAAGTTTGAGATAAATCGGGATCTAACACTGACCCAATGATAGATGATGGAATACTATTGTGTGCTTTTCGTACTTTTGTTTAATGTGTGTGCTGTGTCCCCTATCTAAATGTTAATAAATACATTTGACTAAAACTGGATGTGATTGCTCTCTCTAATGCTCACATAAAAGAAACTCCACGTATTATAAACATTATAAAGGGTTCTATGTCTCCATTTAGTCAAAGCAAAAAGATACAAAATAATTCTGAACATAACTGTCAACCAGAAATTTTAATTGAGTTTAAAATAGCTTAACTACCACTCGGTAAAAGTGATTTACTTATATAAATTGATGGTCATATCTTCCAAAACTATTTTCTCAGAAAAAAAGTTGTTTTCATTATCTTAAAATTGCATTATCTTGAATTATATCAGTTTAATTTCCACAACTTCTTTATTTATTCATTTTTTTCCAAAATAATTTGAATGTTATACACTATCTGAAAATTTAAATGTAAACTCACCCATCAAAGCATTCAATCGTGTGTATTTGCCAATGTAAAAAAAATTAAAATAGGCTTTCCTGATTCAAAAATAAAATTTTCTGTTCCGCATTTATTTATTAGTATATAGTTTATAATTTTCTCCTATAGTTTTTTGTAGCATACTTAATTCGATTTAATGAGGGATTTCAATTTTTTCAAACAGGAAAATGATTTATAAAAAATGTTATATTTCCAATTTATTTTTTCACATCATAAAAAGTAAAAAAAAAAATGAGTGAAGAAGTTAATTGCTAAAGACTATCAATTTAAATATAATTTATCACAATTTTCCGATTTCATACTGTGGAGTTTCAGAATGTTCATTCTTTTCATTTATTAAATTTGCCTTGTATCAATAGGATAAGAAAAGAATACTGAAATAGATTTTTCAATAACTTCTTTCATTTCATTGCATTGTTTGAATCCTCAAATTCAATATTTAGAACTTAAATATTTAATCAATTAGCTTAGTTGAATTTTTATTCCTGTTCGTGGCTTCACCTCATACTTAGAAATATCAAGCTCGAAAATTATTTTTTTTAAATAATGAACTATTAACTAAAGATTGAGTATCGTGAAATTATTAAAATAAATATTACGTTCTTTATTATACAATTAAATTCATGCTTTTAATACTTTCTTTTTCTTTTCTGAGGAAACCGTCCAGGAAGGGTTCTAGTCTTCTTCGATGATTTCAATTCTCATCTTTTCTGTTCTTGTCAGAAGTCACCTAAATTGTCAAGTCTTCAAGACTTTTTCAATAAGATTACCAATCTACCTTTGATATTTCTAATTTTTATTCACCAAATGGTTTGGAAAAATGACGCTTTTAATGAATCGTCTGTTCTTCATTAAGTTCTCAGTTTATTTAATAATAACTATTTAATAATTACTAAATTTCAATAATATTCGGCTGCTTAAATAGTTTGCAAATTTCCGAGTTTTAATAAATTTCACATTTTGTTTTACAAAATAGGTTTCTTAATTTTTTTTTCAAATATAAACATCAAGTGTCTTTTTATCTTTTATCTTCATTTCTCGTCTTTTTGCAGTGTATACAGGAAAGGACTTAATCAATCAGGTATTATAATCAATATGGATTATTTAGAATGAAACAATAAGACAATAGAAAAAATCAAATAACTCCCCAAAACTTCATTATATTTATAAAAAAGAGAAAAAAACCCAGCCACATTCAGTTTATTTTGAAAATAAACTGAATGTGGCTGTTTTAACAGCTTGAAAAAACTTTCCTATCTCCTTATATAACAATGCAACAAGAAATTCAATTCAAATCGAAGTATTAATCCTACTCCAGCTAAGTAATTGATGAACAATCAAAAATCATATGTTTCCTGATTGCTCGTTTAGTAAAAAGGAAAAAACAGTAATGGCTAAAATGATATGTTTTGTACGTTTTCAGAATTATATCAGAAAATGTTGTGATTGTAATCATGAAGTGTTATGTATTGTAATTTATTTTTTAATGACTCTTTCTTTTGGAAAAAAATAGTTAAATGGAAGAGAAAAATATTATGGCATCTTTATCTAGAGGGTATGGGAAAGGGATTTCATGCTCATGGGATATTGAAAATTTGCATCGCCCTTGATTTCAATTTTTGCCAAAGAAAAATAGCGTTTCAAACCTGTTTTATTACAAATATTTTTATATTTAGAGAAAAAAAAAACGAGGAAGTGATATTCAGTTGTTCTCTATGTTAGATGATGTTACCAATATGTAAAAACTTGAGTGACATCGAAGAGTCATTGAATTCGTAAACGATTAATAATAATCGAATAAGCGTATATTAATACGCTCAATAAGTATGAACTGTTCGAATAATGTGTATAAATGTAATTAGAAGAAAAATTTCAAAAAAATTTCTAAATGAAATAATATAATATAGGTGTTTGTAACTGATTCACTCACTTCAAAAAATTTTTGATTGCAGTTAATTAAAAATATTCCATTAGATAAGCGGATTTAGACAGGAGATAAGTAAATGTCAGGTTTTAATTGAATTTGAGTACATTATTGAAATTTTGAGTCTATATAGCATCAGAATGAGTAAAATACTAATTATTGTTGATAATATTTTCGACTATTTGCTATAGGGAAAAGATTAGAAATTAATTGTAAAGGTCATCTTAAAATTTATAAAGCCTGTTTGGGGTAACTTACTGCGTTTTGACTGGCATCGCCTAGTAACTTAACAGACAGACCTAGTAACTAACATTACATAGTTAGATTTTGCTAGCTTTAAAGATTTGTGGTTACTAGAAATTGAGAGAATTGAGACAAACTCTGATAATGAAAGGCGTCTGTCAAATAAAGAAATTTTTAAATTATTCGTTGAAAATACGATGCATACAAAAAAAATTAAACTTCTTTGTTCTGGAATGAAGATAGACAGCTTCTGAAATTTCGAAATGCCGCTTGTTCAATTCCAGCAAAGCATCAGAGAAAAAGGGGCAGAAACTAGTGATTTGACATTATTGGGGTGATAAAAGGAAATTGAAATTGAAATATAGGCAATATTCTTCCACACTGTTCTGCAGTCGATTTTCAGACCATTCATCATCTGTTTGTAAAAATGTTTCACGAAAGCTCGGAAAAATGTATTCCTTTTATTTTCGAAGTGCGGTACTTAACATACATCGATTTAAAATTTCATATTCTTTTTCAAAGGCTAATTTCGTTTTAGCCGTCATTCATGTGAAGCATAAAAGAAACATATCTTTATCAAGATGTAATTATTTTTATTTCAGCTTTCACACAACTCTTTCCTCCACTTTTCACAACAACTGATTTATCTTTATCAGACATTTTCTTAAATTTAAACTTGAGGATTTAGAACGTCTTTAATCCACGGATACAGACAATTTAAATAACAATTTTTCATCTTTTTAATGTAACATCGGGTAGTCGAATTTTCCAGTTAGGAGTATCTTATATTTCATTAATCCGTGCCATTTCTCCTCATTCCTTAAACCCCGTTATGTTTATGGAATAGCTAATTGAATAATAATTGAAGTATTTTTTTTCTTTGATATAGTGCACAAATATCACCATATTTACTTTTTTTTCTTTACTTTTGACTTCATATTTCGATTTTGTAGATTAAGATATTCCTTCCTAAAAGGCATGTATTAGAATTAATCACTCTACGTAATATCTCTCTTTTTCACATAATTTTAGATGTCTTTATCGTGATTGAATCGCTTCTCATATCTGCACAAATTCATATCTATCATCTTTGATTTATAATTTGATATTAAAATTTTATCCTATAAATTCTGCTTTTTATACAATTGTTTTTAATTGTAGTTTCAAGGAAATGCTTTACACAACCAGCCATGGACACCTTCGAAACCAATGAACACTATTTTCATAAAATATATTTACTTTATTCGTTATATTATTGAATTTCAATTTTTTCTCGACGACTTGTACCAATTTAATCAATCAAACTGTTCTTATTGGAAGATTTCATTTATTTTTATAGCATTCTTTTGTAAGAATATATGACCATTCTAATTAACCTAATTTCAAAACATCTATATCTAATCTGCAGTCTGTGATGTTTTTTTTCTAATATCAATTGTTGTATGTTGTTCTAAAATTAATGCTGTTCTATTGTATACGTGTGTAAGACTTTTTTCTAAAAATAGTCACACAAATACCTGCTAGAGAATATGCTAGTACAAGAAATCTATACGAGTTTATTCTAAAGATAATATCCTCAATTTTAAGAATTGAGGAAAAGAGGGAAATAGGAAAAGATTACGAAATATCGTCGTGAAACATTAATTAAAATTTAAAAAAAAATATTTTCAGTAAAGAAATTTCAAATGGATACACAAAAGAAACCAAACTTATGAACTTATGAGTATGAAAGCTCAGCTCACGGAAACGTTAAAGATTTAGTTAGAGTGGATGAAAGTATTGATTTAAATACAGAACTAATCAAAATGACAAGCTAAATTGAACTATTCAAGAACTACACAGACAAAACAATCGATTTAACATCTAAGGCAGAAATGCAAACATATCATTTGGGTGATATTCCAGAAGTAGTGACAAACAATCCAATGGCAAATAACGCTGAAAATGTTATCCCTTTAAGAAATCAAAGTGTTAATTTTTTTAAAATTAAATATACATACTTTTCAGGGTGTTTGCAGTCAATATATAACCGTTCAGAATTCCTTCGAAGTTACAATACATGAAAGTGATTTACTAAACATCCAAAAGGTTTGTGAAGCCGACCGAATAAAGATAAAACTTAACATTCAACTCATTCCATCTAAGTACATAATTTTAACTTTTTGTACTCCTCAGATTACGAAACACATTCTTCCTGGTTATGCACGATACAAGGTTCGCCCTTATATACCTACTCTTTTACGATATTATAACTGTGAAAGGTTCGGCCATTCAAAAAATACATGTGGAGGCAAGCAGACTTGTTCCTGTTGTGTCTCAATCAGAAACTCGAGCGCAAAATGCAGAGGTGATCCCAAATGTGTTAAATGAGATGCAACCAAAACCTCAAATTTCAAATAGTGTAATAAATGGAAAATGGGGAAGAATATTCAAGAGCTTAAAAAACTAAAAAAAAATCAAATTCTTAGGCAAGGATTGTGTATCCCTAACAATTTAATGTATCAGCTTCATTCCCAAACTCAGAAGTAGGTAAAAAATACTATTTCTGACTTTACTTAGTCAGATTTTACATGAGTTTTTTGCCCACCATTTATAAAGTTATAACCTTTAACAAATAATGAATTACAGACTACCTGTGCAATCACCTTTACCTTCTATTAATTTAAATGAAACATATATTTTGCAATGAGGTGTTAATCCATGTCTCCCATTATTGCTACATCTACTTAAAATCTGCCTACATGATCAATAAAGACTCTCAAGATGAAAGGAAAATCGAAATATAAAGTGAAAACTATAAAAAAAAACTTAGAAAGTACTAAGTATCCCATTTGTAAAGAAATGAACCAGGAAAATTTACCTTTAATTGGAACTGATTTCGAATCACAATGTCCAGGTAATAATCTCTCTTAACCTAATATCGTTCCAGGAAGAAATTGAATTCCAAATTCTGATACTGGAATCGATACGAGCGCTTCGAGTGTTTCAGATAGAGATGACTCTCCAATATAATATGATTGAATCCTTTGAGGATACCCCTGGAGATACAAGAAATAAATTGATATTAAAAAAGTTATCAAATAAAGGAATCATTAATCCCCAGTCTTCAAATTTTAAGCTGGAGGAAACGTTTACCTGGTATATATATTGGGTATTTATAATTCATTAAATCAAACTAATATAAATTTTGATTTTTTTTTCTTTATTTCTGCTCTTAACCTATTTTGATTTGATTTTTCAATCTGAAATTTTATGGCTTTTGCTAGATGATTTTGTACTGATTTTTATCGAGCTTTTACTCTTCGTGATTTTCTTTAAAATTGTGTGAATTTTTATTGCTATATTGAGCTTATATCTGTCTAAAATTAAATTTTAAATAATTTTATGATTCACCTTTAGCATTCATTTATTCAACATATGTTTTGCACAATATAGCCATATTTGTCTCTTACGCCATTAAACCTTAATATACTATCCTATCCAACATTAAAGGACAGAGTACGAGGTATCTTCAATAAATTCTATAATTGCTTTTATATCTCACAAAATTGGCTACCTAGATGAAAATTAGAATATACGGCATTGCGAGCTGTATTGGAAAACAAAATCGGCATAATAGGTGAACAAAAGGACGTTCGTAACACTTTAAAAAGTTGGGTGTATAGGTACCGAACATCATTTGGCTAAGAAAAACGTTCTTTCTCTGCCAGAACGCGAGTTGATATTATAGTTATTTTCCCAAAACAGTAATACCGAGACCATACCACTTTGTTTATACAAAGGGCAGAAATCTTTGCGTATGGGTCGATTAATGCCTTATGCTCTGCGAAGAAGGGTCGGATATTTCGAGGGAACAGGTAGATTTGCTGTTAATGAAGGCGGTGGATGTAATACACAGATATCACAGATAGTTGAAGACGTCGCAGCCTTTGTCGATGAGCAAGATAATTAGCTCAGAAGGGGCATCTAGTACCCGCGCCGCATTAAAACAACTGGTGGAGCCGAACACAAACGTTTGGAAGGAGCACCCTTGACGACCGACGAAAAGAGAAAGAAGAATTCCCCAGTCTTGACGTTCCATGAGTATACTTACGCACAGGCCCAGGGAATTTTTTCTGCTAAACCTAATTTGAATTAAAAAATCATATAAAAATATTACTACGAACAAATAGCTGAAATTTATAGTTTATTATGATAGATAGTATTTGAATAAAGTGTAAAAAAATTGTTGTGATAGTTAATAAAGCAGTTGCGTTAGCGTATTAATAAATAACGTTAAGTATAATATATGTTTTTAGAAAATAACATACGTTTGCTAACTAATATACAGAACAGGAAAAATATTAGAAAAATTAGTACAAAAAATGACTAAATTATGAAAAAAAATGTTTGAAGTCTAAGAACATTTTTCATAATAAAGCCCTACTTTGAAAGTTTTGGCATTTACGATAAGATAAAGTCTACTTTTATTCTTTTAAAGAACTATCTGATTCATTCATAAATTTAGAAATATCACTCTCATTTAAATATTTATCTCTTTTCGCCGTAGTGACTAAAATGAAACTGAACTAAAATATATAAAAAACAAAAAATAAACTATCTAATAAACCACAAATGTAACAGATAAATCTACACCTACGTCAATCAATAAGTAATATTTAATCCAACTTAATTAAAATATTAACAAAAATCCAGAGCGCAGGCAGTAAATGTACATTAAATGCCCAATTTTTCGAGAGAGTCTAAAAAGTACAATTGATTGGCCATGGAACATCCTTTGGTCCAATGAGGTTCATTTTCACATGTGCAGAACAGTGAACACTGTAAGGTGCCGCATCTAGCCTACTGCGATTCTTTACCTGGTTCAACAAATGACCTTAAGCCACATAACGGCAACGGCAGCGTTGTGATGTTTCGGAGTTCCGCGGTGTGACAAAGTGGTCACGAGCACCTCCACATCATAATTTTGAATAATTCTTTAATTTGTAAGTTGGGGGTACATTAAATTTAATAGGACTAGTTTAGACGAGCGCAATAAAGCTCTAACGTCAAGAATGGTAATTAATTTTAAAAAAAAATCTTTCTTTTCTTTTTTATTGGTAAATAATTAAGATAATTAAAATAATAGGTTTATACTATTTATGGGGCTATTGAGAAATTTAATGGAGTTACGTTGCACGTGCCTTCTAATTCTGGGGTGGGCTATTTTGCTTAGTTAGAAAAGATACATAATTCCAGGAAATATCGCGTGTAGCACATCGTAGCTATCTATGGCCTAAACGGGTATAATTTTGAAAATTTAAGACGCCAGATTGGTAACGAGTTAATTAGTCCTCAGCTTTTTGACGGCTGGGAAGTTGACATATATATTATCAATAGCGTCTCTAGGCCTCTTACGAGAGCTAGGCTTTGTTTGGTCGTAAACAGGTAACTGTAGTAACTCGTTACGAATCTGGGGTATTTTTTCGAAGAACTTAATTGATGTTCTTTTAATAAATTCCGAAACAGGATCAATTTGGAGGTCGTCATGAATAATTTTGTTTCTGACATACCAGGGAGCGTTCACAATTCTCCTCAGTTGTCAATTTTGTAGAACTTGCAACTTCTTAATGTTTTTTGCTGAAGTGGCCCCCCAGATTTGGGAACCGTACATTACAGTTGGTCTTATTATGGCTTTGTAGAGCAGAAGCTTGAGCCTAATCGATAGCTTGCTCCGAGGAGAGAAAAAGCTGTAGAGTTTATCACTCATCATAATTGCTTTTGCGTGGGCTGCTTTAATATGACTATTAAAGCTTAATTTTGCGTCTAGTAACAACCCTAAGTATTTGTACTTATTTACAAAGGGGACGGGCTGGCCAAAAATTTGGATAGGTTCTAGATCGGGCATTTTCTTCTTATTAGTAAAGAGGAGGCACGCGCATTTAGTCGGATTGACTTTTATCTTCCAGCCCTCGAGCCAGCACTGTAGAAAGGTCATGTATTGTTGAATGTTGTGTATGACTGTCTGTGGATCCCTATGCTGTGTAAGGATGGCGGTATCGTCTGCGAAAATCGCTAAGTGACACTTCCTAGCTCTCGGTAGATCGTTAACATAAATGTTAAAAAGAGTTGGGGAGAGTAAACTTCCTTGTGCACAACCGCTCAGGATTGGTCTGGGGGAAGAAATTACATTGTTTACTCGTACCTTAAAGTTACGTGAAGTTAGGTACGAGCGTAGAATTTTGACAAATTGAGCCGAAAAATCAAGTCGCATGAGCTTGAATAATAAGCCATCGTGCCAAATTTTATCAAAGGCTTTGGCTACGTCCAGAAAAAGTGCACCTGTGGTTGTAGACTTTTGAAAGCCGTCATGAATCAACTCTGTAACACGAACTAGTTGGTGGTTCGTCGACAAATTCTGTCTAAAGCCAAATTGTTCTGAAATTAAGATATTTTTGTCGCTGAGAAGTTTTGATCGACTTCATTGCGACCTTTTTGATTGGATAATTTTTTGTTTGCTGAAGCCACTTGGCAGGAACCTATAACCTGCTCCGTAATCTCAACACTTTATCGGGATATGTTTCAAACATTTGTCAACACTAACTGCGAGGATGCCTCACTGCAACAATATTCTAACAAGATGATATTCCACTTTACCGATCACGTTTGGTTCAAAATATGCTCCGACGCCATTTTACAGAGGATCGCTTTATCGGTTGTCCATTCCCTACTAGATGTTTTGCACATTCACCTGCCCCTTGTTATATTTGACTTTAGGATTACCTCAAAGAAAAAAATGATTGAGGAAACATAGGAATTTTGGTGGAATTGAAATAGAACATCTTGCAGGAACACAATATTGAACCAGATCTGCTTACATGCTGCAGTAAATCGTGTCATAACACGTTTTACATGAAAATCCAGAAATAAGGTGGCCACAAAGAAAAAAGATTTATGTAACTTTTGTTTGCTATTTCCATTTGTTACTGTCATTAAAAATTTTGTTGTAATGAAAGGCTGTGTTGTGTAGTATAATTGATTACAATTTCATCTCATATTTTCCCCTTTATAGTCGATGTCATGCTTCAAATTTAATGTTTTAACCAATTAAACTCCCACATATCATCTATAGACCGTTGTTTAAACTATTTTTTGCTGCATAAATGAATTTATCATGTCTTGAAAAGTATATCCCTCTAATATTATTGTGTTACGCGACTTGCTTTCTCTCCAGGACATCCCAAACGGGGGTGTTTTAATTTAAATTGCATTATATATAATTGTTATTTTGTTAAAAATTTGCGAATAATATTATAAAATGAGAATTAAAGTGGGAAAAATTCTTACGTTATTTCAAATTAATAAAAAACGTAACTCTTAACGTAAATGGTATTTTTTTAGCCATAGAGTAAACATGTTCTATTTTACGGTATTTTAGCTATCCAGTAGAAACATTAGGACAAAAGAATTAATAAAAATAACTTCAAAGTGAATCATTGCGTCCAAAAGCAATATTTATAAAACTAACAATGGAATATAATAAAAATTTATTACATTATTTTATCGACATATCTATGTTTATAATTAAGTTCAATGTGTGATAGAGTTAACCCTCTACAAACCTTACAGTTCAACCTGCAGCTACTAACCCTTGCACGTTTATGCCTTGGAGGCGGGGAATAAACAACTCAGAGTGATTTTTTTCGAATTTTAATTAAAATTTTATTTAATTAAAATGTTATAGTAATTTTGACTTTTATCTCTATAATTTCAGAAAATGTTACATAACTAAATGTTACATTATATTGAAGAACCAGAAATTTATATTTTTAGTGCTACCAATGTTTTTACCTACAAACTAAATTTCTACTTTTAATGAATTTTTAAATAAATATTAAAACCGTATTTTTCAACAATTCATCTCACAAAAATAAAAAAAAAATATTTTAGCTTGCACGTACACCTTATGTATGAATATACAAGGAATTAATTTTCATCAATATCTTGCCAATATATGGACAAAAGTTCACATGAAAAAATAAATAAAAAAATGTTGCAGATTAAACAATACAATTTTCAGCTCGTATCTGTAAGAAATGAAATGAATATGAAAAAAAAAAATAAAAATTTTAAACTTACATTGCAAATTTCATGTTATCATGTGAAAGCAGAATTATTTCTAAGTCATTGTTTGTCTTCATTAATTTAAATCATTAGACGGTTTTTACAGGTTCGAAACAATCACGTGACTATCGGATTACGCGTGCTTTTACATTTAAAAATAAGATTTTTTTTTCATTTCAAAAAGGCAGATGAATAGATGGATAGTGGGTTTTAGTGGCGCAAGAGCCAGTATTTGGCCATACTGCGCCAGTCGTATGGTTAAAAAATAAAAGCATGTTTATGAAAATACTGTTTAAATAGAAACTGATTAAAATATAGAAAAGCCAATGTATTCGGCTAATGTTTTAAATTCGAGTGTTAAATAAATTGATAAAAGTCAATAGCCTTTAAAAATTTAAAAAGGTTTATGTGGGGACGTTCCCCAAAAAGCATTTGCAGGTTTGCTGTTGAAGCATTAAAAACCCGCAAGCGGTAATGATTAAAACCAGGACACTCAACCAAAAGATGAAGAACCGTTAAAATCACTTGGGATCTAGAACCGAAAGGAGCTCTATCCCCAAATAAAAGATGTTTATGAGTAAAACGAGTGTAACCAATTCGGAGTCTCGACAATTTGACGTCTAACTCTCGCACTGGTAAACAAGGCCAGGGTAAAATGTTAGGTTTTACGGTACGAAGTTTATTATTAGGTATATTATTCCAAGATTCCTGCCAGAGTGCGTAGAGACAACGTTGAAAAATATTTTTGGCATCACAGTACAGGATGTCTTGCTGTAAAAGCAAAATTGCGCTCTTTGCTGCATTATCTGCCAGCTCATTACCAGTGATTCCAACATGACTTGGAATCCATGAAAATAGTACCTTAAACTTCCTGTTTTCCAAAATCCTCAGGAGGTCAAGGACTTCCACGACAACTGGGCGAGTCTGATTATTACCATTAGAAATAATTTGCAGTGAACTCATGCTGTCAGTATAGATACAAAATTTACGATAGGAAGAGAGGGAAATCTTCTGAAGGGCATAAAGTATTGCTAATAATTCAGCAGATAAAAGATAAAGACATGAATCTAAATGGTAACTATATGTATCAGTATCAAAGGCAATACCGCACCCAACATGACCGTGTGATTTAGAACCATCCGTAAATATTTTTAAGTAATCTGAATACTGAGAGCAATGATAATTAAACAAATTCTGGTGGATAAGGGGGGCAGTACTATGCTTCTCGAAACAAGAGAAGGGATTTAAAAAAGAGATCTGAGGAACATTAGGTTATTTTAGGTTATTTTCGGTTTTTTGGCACAAAAGCGAAATCTGGCTTTGCTGCACTACTCGAATAGTTAAATAAATTAGTCATGTAAAATAATAGTAAAAGCAAATTTGTATTTGAAAAGTCAAATTTCGACATTCAAGATATGTATTAAAATTTGTGCTTCAAAAATAAAATTTTCCAAATTTTCTAAAATAAGTATCAGAAAGATTAAAAACAAAAGATTTCGATTTCAAAAGAAGAAGAAGCGAAGCTAAATAGATTATAAAAAATCAATGCAATGTAAAAATTTAAAAATGTTAGGGTGTGGATTTTAACCCACAAGATCTCGCAATTTGATGGAGGATGAATTTAAAAAAATAAGTGATGTTGATTAAAATCAGGTCATTCTAGAAAAACATGTCGGACTGTTAAAAGTACACGGCATTTTGAACATGAAGGGCATTGCTCTCCAAATAAAAGATGCATGTGGCTAAAGAGGGCACGCCCAATCCGTAGTCGAGTTAATTTAAAGTCTAGTGCATGCACTGGGAAGACAGGCCATACACTTTGCATAGCATCAACTGAGTGAAGTTTATTTGAAGTCTGCAGTTCCCAGGATTGTTGCCTCTTTGCACGAACATGATTAGCCAGATAATTTCTGGCATCGAAATACGGAAGTTCAAGCTGCAAGAAAAACTGGCCGTCTTGGCCGCGCTATCCGCCATTTCATTTCCAAATATTCCGACATGACTTGGAACCCAACAAAATAAAATTTTGACGCCTTTTTTCTCAAAACCACGAAGAAGCATAAGGATTTCTGAAGCAACAGGATGCATCCGATTGTTGAAATTGGAAAGGGACCTCAAAGCACTCATGCTGTCAGTATAAATGCAGAATCTTTGGTTTGAAGAAGTTGAAATCAGTTGAAGAGCACACGTGATTGCAATCCATTCAGCTGTAAATACCGAGTAAGATGTGGGTAGATGATAGTTATAAGTTTCTGAGGAAAACACAACTCCGCTACCAACATGTTCGTTGGATTTTGATCCATCATTAAAGACGTCTGCGTAAGATGAATATTGACAGCGGTGATAGTGAAAGAGCTGCTGAAATATAATCGGTGCTGTTGTAGATTTATCATAGCCAGATAAAGGATTCAAAAATGTAAATTGTGGAATATCCCAACTAGGAAAAGTGTAGAGATTTATTGGCTGAATTGAAACCTCGGGAAATCCCAAATAATGAAGCAAAATTTTAACCCTCTCATTAAACGGAATAATATAAGAAGGGCGAGCGTCATAAAGTCTGCGAAGACCAACCGGAAAAGATTGGTGACTAACAGGATGTTTTGGAACTGATAATATTGGAAAATAGTACTGGGCTATTATCTTTTGACGTCGAAGATTTAAAAGAAGTTGAATGTCTAATGTATACAGGCTTTCTACTGGAGACGTGCGAAAAGTACCAGAGCAAATTCAAAGGACCGAATGATGTACCGTGTCAAGCTTTCGTAGGACGAATGGCCGTGCAGAACCATACACCATGCAACCGTAATCAATGCGGGATAAAGTGACGGCTTGATAGATCTGCAAAAGAGATGTACGATCGGCACCCCAGGAGGTATTAGATAACACCTTTAGGATGTTATGGGATTCCTTACACATATTTCGCAGATGTAAAACATGAGGAAGGAATGTCAGTTTCTTATCAAAAATGACACCTAAAAACCGTATTTCATCTGCAGAGGGGATGGCGGTTCCCCTAATATTGATAACATGCTTTGGGTGTAAGTTTTGTTTTCGTCAAAAATGTACGTAACGGCTCTTTTCCGGTGAAAGAGTGTGCCCATTTTTATCACACCACGAAACCAATTTATTGGCTGCATTTTGCAATTGCCGTTCAATTATGTGCATATTAGAGCCTTGAGTGGAGATTTACAAATCGTCAACATAAAGAGTGCCTTGAACCGATGGAGGTAGAAGACTAAGGATTTCGCTAAAATACGTTATGAAAAGAGTGACACTGAGAACACACCCTTGTGATACACCCTCAGTTTGATTAAAAATATTAGAATAAAAATCACCAAGACGTACTCAAAAAATTCGTGAAGTTAAAAAGTTTTGTATAAAAATAGGGAGATTTTCTCTAAAATATAGGTTGGAAAAAAGTTCGTAGAATACCATATCGCCACTCACGGTCATAAACTTTTTCTATATCGAAAAAGATAGAAATCAGATGGTTGCATCGGAAGAATGCATTTCGAATTTGTTTTTCCAGAAGGACGATGTTATCATAAGTTGAACATCCACGACGGAAACCACTCTGCAACGACGATATGTACCCCTGTTTTTCTAATTAAAATATCAGGCGGGCATTGACCATGCGTACAAAAGTTTTGCACATCGAGCTAGTCAAAGCAATTAGCCTATAGCTCAGAGGGTTTGCTGAATATTTCCCAGATTTAAGGATTGGAATAACTATAGCTTCACTCCATTGTAATGGGAACACTTGCTCAGTTCATATTCTGTTAAATAGCTTTAATAAATTGGATAAAGAGACTTCGTCCAAATGGCAAAGCTTACCATAATTTATACCATCAGGACCGGGACTACTAGCAGTAGAGCTAGACAAGGCAGTTTTCAACTCGAACAAACTGAATTCACAATTATACGGAAGAGATCTACGGGAAATAAATTGTAATTTGCTTCTTTCTGCTCGCTTCTTGGCCACCAAAAATGATGGACTGTATGAATCTGCAGCGGAAACTTTTCCAAATGTACGGCCAAGAATATTGGCAACTTCAAGAGGCGAAGAGTATATCCCATTTCCCGATTTCAACACAGGTAAGGTAAAATTGGGATACATTCCATTGAACGCTTTGACTTTCTTCCATAATTGTTTGCTAGGTGTTGAATAAGTAAAAGTAGAAACATATTTAAGCCAAGATTCCCTCTGACTGCTCAGGCGGATACGACGAGTGAAAGCTTTAGCTCGTTTAAAAGCAATTAGATTTTGCGTACTAGGACACCTACGGAATCTGTTCCAAAGTTGCTTTTGTTTTTTGAAAATATCGTAGCAATATTTATTCCACCACGGTCTCCGAAATTTTCTTAGACGTGGGGAACACTTAGGAATAATATTGTTTGCTGCATTGATAATGCTGTCAAGGACTTGTTGTACCGCCTCCGATATATCTGGAGTATTAACCATAGCTTCAGTAATTGTTGCCTGTTGTGTGAATGCAGACCAATCCGCTCGCTGAAACAGAAATTGTGGTGGACCGTGAGTCATACCACCACTGTCAGCATGGGAAATTATTATAGGAAAATGATTACAACCATAGAGATCATCTTCAAATGTAACATTCCAAAACGGCAAGAGTACTGGGGAGCATACCGCAAGATCTAGACTGTGAAAGAAGCTTATGGGTTTGTGGAAATATGTCTTTTCATCATTATTGAGCAGACAGAGACAGTTATTGGAAATAAACTGTTCGATCTGCCGCCCACGAAAATTTGTACTTTCCGAACCCCATAAAGTAGAATGTCCATTAAAGTCACCCTGTAGAATAAATGGCGCTGGAAGTTGATCCACTAAACGGTCAAGATCTTGTTGACTAACAGAAGAATTAGGCGGTAAATATATACAGCATATTGTAGTTAATGCTCGTATATGCACTTGAACAGCTACGGCTTGTTCGGAAAGGAATTGGAGGTGAGAATGCAGACTCCTCCAGAATAATGCGAACTGTTTTCTGAATCTTTCCGAACAGTAATATACCCAAGTAATTTAAGTGGTGTGTTTTCTTGAAAAATGTTTCTTGAAGGCAAACGCAAGCGGGATGAAATTTGTTAAGAATTGTCCGGAGTTCATGCAATTTGGAACGAATGCCCCGACAGTTCCAAGAAATGCAAAAACCCATTAAGACGTTTTTGTGTTAAAAGAAATGTTAGAGACATTGGATGGAGTAGGCGAAAAATCGCAACTCATTTGGAGGTCATTATCATCCTCTTCAGTTGGATGACGTGAAATGCTATCGGGACTTTTGGGCACGCCACCAAAGATAGACGATAAGTCCTTGTGGACTTTGCCCTGATTCGCAAGTCCCAGAGCGACGGAGTTTCGCAAAGTTGATTTTTTAAATTTTTGAGGAAGATCCTTTTGAGGGATGCCCCGTTTTGAAATTTTCAGCTTTAAGGCTTTGTTCGGTTTGACTTTACGTTGAGGGTTTTACTGATTTGCTGGGTTCAGAAGCCCTAGTTACAGAATTTTCAGAAACTGTATCAGACAATTTTGGTGGAGGTTGAATTTTGGCACTATTCTGCACACAATTTGCACAGGAGCAATTTAAACAAAAAAAATTTTTCGCAATAGATGTGAACGTCACGCCTAGTATTGGCATCTGAGCAAGGACTTTCCGTCTGGCCTCAGGGTATGGAATATCTTCTCTAAATTTAACAGATACGATCTGCTTTTCTAGTATCCAACGGGGAAAAGATCTAGAAAAGGAGGTGTGTTTACCATCACAATTCACGCACTTTTCCGGTGCAGAACATTGCTGGCTGTCATGGCGTATTTCTGCACAACGGGCGCAGGTGAGAGTCCCGCAGCAGCTTGATTTAGAATGTCCAAAGCGTTGGCATTGAAAGCATCGAAGTGGGTTTGGTACATAAGTCCTAACAGCCAATTTCATATAGCCAACTTTTACGGATTCAGGTAATTTGGTATTGTTAAACGTGAGAATGAAATGCTTAGTAGGAAGGAGTTGTCCATCCTGTCTGATAGTTATACGCCGTACATGAGTTATTCCTTCTGGCTTTAATTCCTCCGTAATTTTTTCATTGGAATCATTAAACTACACGCCATACGTTATTACCCCTTTTGAAGAATTTAATGTAGCGTGAGCATTTAAGCTTACAGATATTGTCCCTAGTGTTTTCATTTTCAAAATTAGTTGCGATTGCTTATGGGAACTCACTTCCACAAGCAAATCACCAGATCGTAGTTTCCGGGTCGATGCAGCAGGACCTAGCGTTCCAGTTAAAGCCTTTTCAGCAATAAATGGTGACACATTGTGAAAAGTTTCATTGACAGTACTAATGCGTTTTATAATAAAAAATCTGTCAAAGTTGTTTAAAGGAGATGTAAAATTATTTTGTTGCCCACTGAAGGGAACCAGTTTGGTTTTGCCATACGATATTACAAATGATTCAGGTCCAGTGGCATCGCCCACCATGGAGCCCTACAAGGGATGGCAGTAACTGGCTCTAGATTTACCTAGCCTCAAAACTTTCCGTAATACTAACTGGTACCTATACGCTGGGAATTACCCCCAGGGACAGTGACCACCCTTAACGCCAAGCCCAAGGAGTAACCCCTTCGCTTGATCCCTAGCAGACTAGCCACTCAGGTGACTAGCAACCAGCCGATTGATACATTGGGGGCCACAATGCACCACCCGTCTCTCAAATGGGTTGCCATGCACGGCCAACACGTGGGGACTTTGTCTGTCCATGAGAAGCAAGAAGCAAACAGAGCAGCGACAGCTTCTCATGGAGAGCTCCCTCGCTTGCCGTCGAGGGAAAGAAGGATCAAGCAAACAGTAGAAAGCGTAGGGGAGAATAAACATAAATTGAGTAAAGATCCCTGGAAACCTCGGGATTGGGACACCCGTACCCACCTAAAGAAGGTGAGCCCTTGAGGGGGAAAAAAAAGCAGGAGCTTCAACATTTTTGCAATACAGCTAGGGTTTTTTTGGAAAACACGGTTTAAGCTAATTTGAAATGATAGCGTGATTATTGTATTCCAAAATCTGTAATTCTCAGAAAAACAGTGGGTTCTATTTTTCAATTTCAAAATCTTCCGATATTTAAAAATTTGTTTTGTTCACTAGAAAAATAAAAATGAAACTTTTTAAAAAGTTACATTAATTTTATAATTATAATATATTTTTATACATACACCTTTCCATACCTTACTTGATATTTCGTATTGATTTCTGTTTTCTTCTTCGTGCTTCTTACGATTTTCGATTTACGAGTAATTTCTTACGATTTTCTCTTTATTGGTAGGCAGGTGAATCGGATATATGACAGATATTCAAGCTAAATTATAATTTTTTGTCGGTGATAAAACGCCGATTATGAAAAACGTGGTTTACCATTTAATAATAATCCTAAAAGAGAAAAATGCATTCCTCAAAAACGATAAATTGCCAATTTTCTGCCCTTGCATTATGTGGCTTCAAACGTCTCAAATCACAAAATTATTCTATTTTCACATGATAATATCTATTCTAAAAAATAAATACGACTCATTATTATCTACGATCTTTTAAAGTATCAATTCAATTTATTAGTTTTATGGAAAACATGCTTTAATGTATAGCCTTTCAATTTTTATCTAACGTGTGAAACTTTAATAATAGAAATACATAAAAATACATAGAAATGGTCTAAACCAAGTCAATGATTATATTTTATGTATCCTGAATCGTCAATAAATGCCTTAATAAATTAAGAATGTTTAGCTTTTATATAGATCATCTACTAAATTATATTTAATAAAATATTCTTTAAACGACACTATTTTAAATAAAAAAAGACTTGCATTACAATTAATTAAATTAATCATTAAACCAGACTGATTGATGGAAATTTTAGAACCATTATTTGTAAAAACTGGCAGTTTAAGAGTAATTCATCGGACATATCAAAAGTGATAATCCAATCAGCTTTCAGGATTTCTAAAGACTGATTGCTGTTGAAACTATTGATTTTTCTAAACTCTTCTATTCAAAACTGTATTAAGACATCCGATTTGAATGCAGAAGATAAAAATGTATATTTATTTATTTAAAAGTTGAAGAGTCAAATATATATTGCAGAATATGATTCCTTACGTCAAAAGGACTGTCTAAAATACAAACATATTTTTTTAAAAATATTTTCGTAAACCGAAAAAAGAAATATTATTATTGAAAGAGTTTATAATATTTTAAAAATAAAAATAAAAACTGAATTTTTCGTTGTATCCTAGACATTATGTTCTTTTCGATGTTAAAAATCATGAAAATTATTCTTTAGGTCACATAAGACATCAACACCGAAAGACTCTGATTTCAGTTCCTTTAATTTTTTAAAGACATGCTGGAACTCACTCAAGTACACCTTTATATTAGCTATAGTTTCATTATTTCCACTTTAATTCAAAATTGAACTTTACTAGCATAATAGATAAATGAGAGAGAGACTCATAAAATAACGAACATAACTACTTGAGGTCTAAATAATAGTATAAGACCTATCTAAAAGTATAAGTAAATAATTAGGCTGTCAAAATTTAAACTTAAAAAATTACGGAAAAAACTATTGTAATAAAAAGCTACACAAACTATTAACTGAACATTTTAGCAAGCGTTAATACTGGTGAACCGGCTGGTCACTAAAAGCGGCTAGTTACTAATAAAAGAAAACCTTTTAAAAAGACTGTAAAGATGGTAAAATGCCATTATTTTACAATTACTCTATAAAATTGTCCCAGATGAAGCAACTGCCTATTTGTACTTATGTCAAAACTTAGGTAAATATTTTTTTAATCAATCATTATGTATTTATAAAAAATATACAAGGATTGAATATCATAGTGTTCAATGAAAGTCACTTTGAAGAACTCGTAGCATAGGACAAACAAATTAGAGATTCCTTAAAATAAAACTTTGAAAACTAGTGTTTAGGAGGGTTTTACTGAAAAAATATTTACCTGTTAATTATTTGTCAAATATGGAAAATGCTACATTTACTTTATTAATAATATATTAATAAACTAGGATAGAGTAGTAATTTAAACTCTTTAAATTGAAAGATAAAATAAAGCTTTTTCAAAAGTAATTTCGATAATGATAAGGAAATAAAAATATTTTATAATAATGAGGAAGATGCTAAAATTTGTGCAATTTATTTTTATATAAATGGCAAGATATAAATGTGTAGTTCAGAATAGAAATTTATAGACATAAATAAAGAAGTCATTGAAAAAATATAAATGTAGATGAATCCAGTTAAAACAAATATAAAATCAAATGTCTTGTGTTCTTGCTTTGAGACGATAAGATAAATGAAAAGAAAAAGAAAAGCATTATTTGGATGAAAAAAAATTATATTTTTTATAGTTTTTATAAAAAAAAATATTTTGATGCATTCGATATGGCTATTTTTGGTATTTATGGCGTCATTTCATAAGTCATGTGACAGGTACCAAATAAGCAAATTCTGTTCAATTTCCTAACGTTCTGAGCATTTCGGAATGTCTGCCTATAACGGTGTGAAAGCAAAGCAGTTTAATGTTACGCTAGGCAAAAAATTATTAAAATCTTTTGATATATATATATATTTAAAAAAAATTTTGAATTATTTTCACCAAACTTTCATAGTAATTTAATTTGGTTTCTTATATAACAAAGTTAAAAAATTATTAATATTGCTTTTTAATTGGTTTGGTACCCTTTTTCATATTCTTCTTTTTTTGCACAAAAGATACATTTTGAAAAATGGCTATGGCAGTAATTTTAAAAGATTATAATTTAAAAATATTAAATTTAAATGTCATTAAATATAGAATTACTGAGAAAAAGGTAATATCCTTCTCGATGTGTTGAATTTTATGAATATAGTTTCTTTAAAATAATTATTACTCTTAGATAAGATTTTGAAGCTTATCAATAAAATTATTAAATTTTTTCTTAAGTAATGATTTTTATTAATATTTAGACATTGATGTTTTCCAATGTTCAGAGGAAAGAACATGTAACTCGAATTTTTATGCATTAAATAAATTTGGTTTGCAATTACAAATTATGAGATATAAAAAATTATAGACACCATTTTTTAAAATCTTTGCATCCAATGAATATGTCATTTCATTTTAATTTATAGAATTCATTAAAGGATAAACAAGGATATGAGGTTTTGTAGATGACTTGAAATGCATTCAACCAATTATACTTATCTTGTTCAAAGTTTTCATCTATTTTTATAGTATACTTTTCTAGAAAACAATAATTAATTCCTTTCTAATTAATTGCTTTTCAAAACATCTTTATCTAATGCACAATCATTTATTATTTTTTCTAATATCGAACATTGTATGTTGTTCTAAAGTTATTGCTGTTGTATTGTATTCGTCTGTAAGAAATTGTGCATAAAAATAGTCAAACAAATAATTGCTAGAGAATCTGCTAGTACAAGAAATCTATATTAGTTAATTCAAAATATAATATGTTGTATTCTAAACAATATCTTAAAAGTTGTAAGTGGGATCTACAATATTTCACATTTCCTTTCCTAAAGTCAAAAGTTCCATTTTTTCAGGGTTTTTCTCTTTCCTTTGATTTTAAAGTGTTGTATCCTAATTGATTTTCTGCAAATAATTCATCTTCGTAATTTTCATTTTAACTCTTATTCAAAAAATGAGCAAATATTTTTGTAAGATTTTTCGCCAAAGGTTTTGAGGAAATCTGCCAATGGGATTCTAATAAACTTAAATAAACTTATAAATTTAATGTTGCTTTCATCTAATTTTAAGAACATGAATTTAATTTCTTGATAGATGCATAAGACTTTCATCTCATTCCTAAACCACTATCACGCAAAAGCAGAATATCAAATCTTATTGCGTATTTAGCTAGTATCGAACAGCAGAATATTTCAAATCAAATTACAACTAATAATATTCGTTTTATTTATATAATTTGTGTGTTTTTTTAAAATTTACGATTTATAACTAAATTTAATTTGTGTTTTTCTTTTCTTTTCAAACTTTGCAAAGTGAAATGTCATTTATTTTTCCGTATATTAATATTTTCAGGTTTCATACTATTTCTTCTTACTTTAAATTTTTTAATCAAAATTATTTCCACTACACGGTTTTTTAGCGTCTTTTGGTTTCATCTAACATTGGTCCATATCCCATTCTTCGTAAATTCTTCGCTTGTCTTCCCCACGTAAGATACCTTCATTTTATCGTTCACTCCTTCGAAAGTTTTTTTTTCAGCATTTCAAACAATAAAGTTAATACTCTTTTACCTTTTGAACTTCCCGTTTTGTTGGGGTTTTTTAACGCTTTTTACCTTCAAAAGATCAAAAACGGACTTCACATTCTAGTTCCCTACCTTCACAGTTACAGCTGATTACAATATATCTACCATATATCAATCTATATTAGTGCTGATGAATTTATTTGACATTAATACAGACAATTTCTTCATAATAAAAATCATTTAATGGGGATCTAAGTTATATCTGTTTTTGTAAGTGTCAATTGACATCAGTTTATAATTGCCAATATCTTTTTTTGCGTTGAAATTATCCCTGCAAAACATTTAATTCTAAAAAATTCTTCGAATATTTTCATGTCTTCTCATGTATATAACTCTATAGAAATATCATATAATTCAGGTAATTATTTTCATTACCTCTAGGTGAAATATTTCAAAACTGATCAAAACTTAATCTCAATTCGATCTCCATTTATTTGTTATCCCTTTTTATAAAGACATTTTTAGCACCCATTATTATAATATTTACTTAAATGTCTTTGCATATGATTATATGTAAAAACCTTTCCCCATACACAATTTTGTAAAGTAAATTTTACAATCGATTCCATGGATTTGTATTCGTTTCTTTGTTAAATTTTCAATTTCCTCAATTAAAGAAAATGATTAATATGCAATTTTTTTAACTAGATGTATATGATACGCCGACGCTGTGTCTTGCATTTCTCTCTCTCTTGTCTTTGTGTGCTTTGTGTTATTGAGTCAGTTTAAAAAATGGCCGTACTCATATTCGCTTGAAAATAAAACATGAAAATAAACTTCTGATTCGCCATTAAGGGGACTGTCACGCACTGATTGTAGATCGTCGTGTACCCTGGACATGATACTTTGGAATTTTGAATTTTTTGAGGAAAGCACGGCAATTTGGATGAATTGCAGTGATGAGCTCAAAACAGAGGTGGACTCATTTTTTTTATTTGTTCTTAAGTTTTGAATGGTTTAGTTTAAAATGGATATCAATAAATTAAAGGAAGAAAGGAAAGGACTACGAAATATCTTCACTAAACTTTGAACTAGAATAAAAAATGTTATATGCAAAGAAATTTCAAATGAATGCGCAAAAGAAACTAAAAAGGAACTTGTGAGTTTAATAGCTCAGCTCACGGAAACTGGTGATTCGCCGTAAACATAGTTCCTTGTATGGAAGTGTTCTCGTAGTGACAAACCGAACAGAGCTATTCATCCGCTTGTTTTTGTAACAAGTGCAACTGTTTCAAGGCCACTTTTTGATCAGGTTGGGCGATCAGTTGGGGGTACATTGAAGTCGGTCTTTTCACCTTTGCTGATGTTTAATTGGCCTAATAATACATGTTCACTGTTGCAATCTGTACGTCAACTAGGTTAGGATCTAAATAAATTAGAATCAACATGTTGTTGTTGTTGTGTCAAATGGCACTTGTCATGGACAAGCCCGCTGCTGAACCCAGCAGCAGATTTAAGCCGAATGAAGCGTCTCTTGTATTTGAGTAACGCCAACTAGGGCCAAGAGTATGACTTTGCTACCCAATCACCGCATTCGCTTGCACAACCCCTTTTTACAGGGGGGCACATTCACACATCTCACAGATAGCACACAGAAGAAAAATCATGCCCGAACCGGGACTCAAACCCGGGATCTCCAGAACACGAGGAAGACGCGCTACCTCTGTGCCAGCAAGCCGGCAGAATCAACATAATTATGCAATAATCACTAATTTGTCCGATTATTTTTTATATAAGCCGCTTTCATTCATATACAATCTGCAATTTATTCTATCATGATTTATTTTATTTAAGAGATTTTAAACCTAATAATATTGATATTGAATTTTGAAGAATATGATCAGGATCATATCCATTTCAAATGATTATTACGTAAAATAATGTCGACTCATTCCTTCCGGACGTTCGTCATATTCTCACTAAATGCTAAACAATATTGTTGCAATATCTTCACGATTTTGTGATCTTTTACAAAAAAAATGTTCTAACAGAAAATTGGTAATTTATAGCTTTTGAAGATTAAATTAGTCACTTTCAAGATTGTTAGAAATCAGGCGTTATATGTAGTGACTTTTCACCGACAAAAATTTTAACTTGAGATGAATGTCTGCCCTGTACCCGATTCTCCTGTCGAGCCAATAAAGAGCAGGGTCGTAAGAAGTTGTCCGAAGAATCACTAAGAAAAGAAAAAGAAAATAAATGTGAAATATAGACGTAAGAAATCGAAAGGTTTTTACAAAAATATTATAATTATAAATATAATGTTTTTTAGGACTTTCATTTTTGATTTTCTAGCAAGCAAAACAAAGATTTGAAGCTCGGCGATAAATATAGTTCAATACAATCGTCGCGTGATCATTGAAAACCAGTTTAAAAAGTATTTTTGTATGGAGGGGGAACTACCTTTCCGGGGAAAGTATTATAGCCCTACCAATTTTTGAATTGTGAGACAAAAACCTTGTTTTTAAATTTGCGTAATCTGACAGCCATGCAATTGTTTCAAACCGGTTAAAATTGGTTAAAGTTTAAAATTAGTGAATTAGAATGATAATCACATGATAACATGAAATTTCTTAGCAAAGTTTTTAATTTTTATTTTTCTTTCATATTTATTTCCTTTTTTACAGACAGGTACAGAAAATTATATTTTTAAATGTTTAATTTGCAATAATACTTGATTTATGTTTTCATTTGTAAATTTCTGAATGTGGTGTCAACTTAATGATAAACTGCACTTTTCGGACCACCACTGTATATACGTACCAAATTTGGTAGCTGTTGGTCTACATATGAGTGTGTTTGTGGTGATGTTGTAAACTTTTATTTTTATTGATATTTACATAAGAGAAAGTTCCATCGTCTGGACAAACTTGTTCTGAATTCTTGCATTCCTAGAACTAATTCCCTTCACCAAGCTGATTAATTTCTCAACTTCTATTTTGCGATTTCCACGGAATAAACCTACGACTGCATGATTTATGATAATTTTTCCTTTTCTTAATGCCTACTTTTATCTTCCTAGATTTATTTTTCGAATTGGGCAACAATTTCTGTCTACATTGATACCAATGTTCTAACGATGTTTTCACTTACTTAATGCAGACTTTATTATCTAGAAAAAAAGTGTTTTAAATATAAGCAACACAAGCTACAAGTTCACAGTGAATTAAATCTACTTAATCCGCTAATCAGGGTTAGTAGTAAAACTACAGAATGCGCGTCAAGAAAGCTCAAGCTATGTCAAGTACGTAGCTCGCTTTCCGAACTGATCTAATTTCTCTCCTTAAGCTGAGCCTGTTAAATAATGTCTCTCTAAAGAGGGCAGATCAAACTAAGAAACGGCGCGCTTGTTCCAGGCAACTGTGGAACTTTCTCCAATATTCTCTAAGATCAAATCTTCATTTATTAGCTTGTATTAAACATTTTAGGTAGCAGTAAAATCCTTTAGTGACCTCATTATATCGCCAACACACCTACGTCGCCAAATGTAAAACCCTTAGAAATGTATTTTCCAGCTGACGTACGAATCCATGACAATTAATTTTATACAATTAAACTATTTATAAATATTTGCAATATTTATACAATTCCTAAATATTTGAAAAATTTACATCAAGTTTAGACGAAATTCACATCAATTTCTTAAAATTTCTCAGTTTTCGAATTGCATGCTTAGATCAAATTAAAGAGTATAAAATTCCATACACTTTCAAGATTTATATTTCTGGAATTTTTAAAGATTTTACAAATAAAGAGTCTGAATTATTTTTTTTCGTGTTCAGTATTTTACGACGCCTCTGGATTATCAAAGAGGCATGAAAAAAGTTTAACTTTTAATAAAGCATAATTTAACTTACTTTTTTATCATTGATTTTTCAGTTTCTTACAATTTTCAGGTCCTCTATATTTTTGCGATTTTTGTATAATAATGCGATTTGCATCAACATTATTTGGGAGACTGTGCTCTGTACAATTATTTATTATCTTGATGCATACTATCACTTCTGAATTTGTCAGTCGAATTCAGCGGCATCTTGTATATAATACGGTGAAGAGAATGGAACAATTCTTCTATAAAAGCTTGCTTATAAAAATATGAATATTAACAATATTTTATTAAATAAACTGCGGTCAAAATGATAATAATATAGTAATTGATAGTTCTAATGATTGTAAATAACAGTAATTTGTGCTATCAAAATGGTAGTAAAATTCACTTCCGTGATTATTGCTTGATAAAAATGAAAAATAATATAAACCTGAAAATATATATAAAGCAATTGTTTTAAAAATCCTCAATCAAACTATTATTTAAAAAATAATTCTTTTTTGAAAAAAAAATAGAGAGTCCAGATGTCAAAACCAAAATTTGTTAGAGATTAGGAAATAGAAAACTAAAAACAAAGAAATTTAAAAAAAAATTAATGTTTATTAAAAAAGTTAATATCCAAAAAAACAATTTTTTAGATATTTATTACATTAGACCATCATTAATCTGAGGAAATCTTGTTTTCTGAATGCGTGTAACTCGTTTGCAGTTTTAATTTTTCTTCCAGATTTTTGACAAAAGGTTTTTTTCTCTTTTTAATGATAAAAACAAACATCGTGGAATTTCTTATTTTCATCATTATTTTAGTGATTTCTATTCTAGAATCATTTATGATATTCTTTCGCTAATAAGGAGAGCTTCTATTAGGCTTTTCATAACTAAATTTTTGTATTCGTTGAATGCAAATTATCTGAAGAAATGAAATAATTTGGATTTTTTAGCTATATGTAATAATAATTAAATGGATTTATAAGAATTCTAACATTATTAAACGTTTGCAATTCTATCGAGGACAAAAAAATTGCTCAAAACTTCAAAACTCTAATAATGCAAATAATTAAATCCAAAATGGATTTCAAACCTTACCATCCTTCCAAACGTGTACATTTTTAAGCATTAAAAGCAATCTTAAAGAAGTTAAAAGTATTTTGAATAATTTTATAAGAAAAAGATGCCAACGTTTTCTAATTACAATTGTATCAAAATGCTGAACAACATTCTTTCCTCAAATCGTACATTATTTTATTATTTTTTGATAAGGTTACTTAGTATTTATATGGTAAAAAGGTTTAATTTCGTTTTATTTACTTGTATCATGTAAATAAAATAAAGTGCGAAAAATTTCAAAAATACTAAAAAATTAGTATAACAAGATCCGTAGCTATTGCAATTGTCCTCATAATCCTAAAAACCTAAAGCAATTAAAAAAGAAGCGATTTTTTCCAGTCACATTTAATATTCTTTTAGCCATTTAATTTTCCTAATTCTCTTTCTTGATCTGTGCAGTCTCCCTTGTATTCACTTTCTTATCTACATTTTCATTAATTATAGCTATCTTCCATAAGAAATTAGCTGTTTGAATTTTAGTTATAAAAGTAATTGGTCTAACTTTATTTAATTATATATATATATATATATATATATATATATATATATAATTAAATAAA
>JAOUZG010038116.1:16359-31990 GCA_026289955.1 Argiope argentata | reverse complement strand
TAATTCAATTAAACAGTTCAATTTAATGTACAAATGATTTAATATATGCAGGCTAATCAAATTAAAGTGTTCCCATCACATAAATTTTTTTTAAAAAAAATTAATAAAATATTCTTTAGACTCAACTAACGAATAAAAATTTTTAAAATTACCAATAAAATTTATAAATTATATATAACTACAATATTTTAAATCAATAAAATTAAATTCAATAACCGTCTCAAAGAAGATACACCTATCTTTTACAGGATCTCTCTACAGTGATCGGCCTACGATTATAAGATGTTGATTTTTCTAAAATTGATGTATAAAAGTGTCATAAATCGGTCAAATTTGATTTTAGAAGATATACACACTTATTTATTTTTTGAAAGCTGGAGTGCTAGCAATATTTCGTGGAATATAGTTCTTTAAGACCAAAGGACTGTGTTGAATAATCTATACTCCATTATCTTGGATATACGTATAATGTTAGTCAATCATGTCAGAATTGCAGAATGAAATTGCCGGAAATTTAGCATTGACAGAAATTACGATCTAGAATAGTCCTTAGGCTACTATTTTTCCAGTAAATGGAATGGGTTTTTTTATTAATTAGAAACCTTTTTGTGAAAAATCTCCATTTTCCAACCGCCAAATGAGTAGGAGTGTTTTTTCCACGATATTGATGGTTGCCTGAAATTTTTTTGACCAAACGATTCAGTTTATTTTTTATTGTTTGGTACATTTAAAATTAAGCATTTTTAATTAATTGATATTTCGAATTCCTTCTGAATTGCTTTGGAATTAAAAGAAAGCAGAATAAAGGAAATTAAAAGATTCCAATCCGCGTTACGTTACCCCATCTGGCGTAGAAAATTCCTGCATTTACTTTGCTCCAACTGACGTTGAAAATTAAACATGATTAGTGTGTGGTAATTGGAGACAACTATAATTTATTAACTAAAAACTATTTGTATAATACTGTTGTTGCTATCTCAATCTCGATTGATAAATAAAATAGACTTGACTTTTTAGGTCAGTTGCTTGATTTTCCATGCTTACGAAGTTTCGGGTAAAAGTCAGTTCTTTAACGTACTTAACGTAATTTACAACATTCAGAGTTATTGATTCCTGTCACCTAAAGTGATTGATCCCCTTTTAAGAAAACCCAATTTGCGCACTTTTACAGAGGTAGTTCTTCCGCGGCAGCGTTTGGCGTGTCAATAAGTAAATTTTGCGATTTTTGTCCCAAAGAAACGCATAAAAATGGAGATTACAAACCAAATTCGCAGGATGAACATAAATCCCTTTATGATCAATACAATTGAAGGAGATTCTTCCGCAAAGGTCACAAAAAGAAGTTTTGAGAAGCAAAAGGTATGAAACGTAAAATCTGTGGATCCCAATCCCACTTGGAGTGCTTGTGTAAAAGAGATCATAGACCAAGTAAAAGCGGTAGGGTAGAAAGATCTTCCAATGAGTCAAAATACATGGGTGTTCATTCATTGTTTCGAGTGTCGACGATCGGCACGTAAAAACGGAATAATATCCATTAGCAAACGGCGAGAGCCAAAGTATTGGGTTCAAATAAAATAGCTCGAAGGGTTAGAATTAGATGCAAAGTAAATCTTATATTGAAAGAATTTTTTAAAGAAAAAGATTTTTCTCTTGCAATCAATTATACTATTCTTGGAAAATAATTCCAATATTATATTTATTTAGAGGTGCCCGTAAGTTTTATTAAGAAATTGGTTCGTACTTTCTTCTGATCTACAATTTCATAAAGAATTATTTATATAAAGAGGGAAATATTATGCTCTCTATAAAAAACGCTATTTATTTAATTGAACAGATATAATGAAAGAGTTCTGAAATTTTTTGAGTAATTACCTTTTTGATATCATATCTATTTTTAATACAAATATTATATCAAATTACAGACATATATGTAGATAATCAATTATATCACGTTGAAAAGGAAAAGGGTCAAATGTTGATTTAATCCCATTTTTATGTAGAATGCATGTACTGATATCCGTCTCTGTTTAACTATTAGAGATTGTTCTACTTATAAATGTTCTGAATATGTTTGTAGATAATTTTATAAAGAAACGGCAATTTTTCGTTATTGCTGAATCCGATGAGAGATACAGAGAAAAAAAAGCTCGAAAAGATTTTATTTCGGAAAATTCATTTAAAAAAAGCAGAAAATTATCTAGTTATGATTTTCTCGCATACCAAATGTTGAATAAAAAAATGCACTTTATAAAAAGTTTTTCTGTCAAATTTTTGATAAATGGTATTTTTTAAAACTTTTAAGGAGATTAAGGAATTTTTTATTTTATACCTTAACGAATCCTCTTTGGAATAAGTAAATAAAAATCACTTTGGAAACTGTATTTGGTTCTTTTTCTACAGACATCATAACTGCAAAAAAGATAAGAATTACATATATGAAATTTAGTAAAAAGTTTTATCAACATTAACGAAAAAAGCCCACAAAGTTTATATGTATATTATTGGACATTTGGTAGATTAATTGATAAAATATGTCATGATATTAAAAAAAATTATAGTGATTTATAATATTATTAGAATTTTTATATTATTTTATAATATTATTTTTTTCTATTAAAAATCTAACTTCAATTCTGAAAATCCATCTCTATCGTTAATTAATTCATGTGTCTACTTACGTAACTACAAAATGTCTAAAAGTGTTTTGAATTATGTTTGTATCCTTCAATCCTTAGATTGCCTATTTATAAACATTAACACGTTAAAATATTTATAAAGATAGATTTCATCGTGCATAAAAAATAGAGCATAGGAGTAACTACACTGACGAATTGAAAAGGGATCCAACTTGCAGATATATAAATTTTAGGCACGCAGGTATCATTCTTACCATATATTAGAAGGAAAAAAAATCTGTGACACAATGCCAGAGAAGCTTTAGTGCAAATTAAAACTGCAGATTCATAAAGCCGAATCTTCTTTTAATTGTGTTAAATGAAAATGCAAAAATTTCTTACTTCTTCTTTAATTATAGCATATTTTAAAGTCAATTAATGGTATTATGAATAGGAATTTAGTATCTCAGAAAATAAATTATTTATGTAATTAGCAACAAGTGGTAAGCGAACTATTTCTCATGAGCGTCGGCCTAAAATTTTACCTCTAATCACCAATAACAAAGAAATTATTCTGTTCAAAATTTATTTAATATTTATAAATTTAGGTTTCATTAATGAAAAAACCTTGCCTTCAAGAGGTTGAACTTTTCTTCTGCTTCTGAATCCACTGATTAATTGAAAAATATTCAAGATAACATATTTCACACAGTAACCAAAAAAGGCAAATGTGGTGGGGGAGGAAAATGGGTTAGAAAGTTTATATTCATCTTCCTTGTGTTTGTGCGAAAGAATTCGTATACTTACACACTTCAATCACAATACACTTCCGAAAATATTCAAAATAAAAATGCACATGGGTCTTGTCACATGTCTCCCACGGTTTCTTCCACATTTCTCCATCTATACTCCATAGAACAGGAAAATAGCAGTTGGGTTGGTAATGTAATCAGTCACACGCAACGAACGAATGAGCCAGATCGTTGATCTGCGATAAAAAGAGTAAACTTTCAGTCACAAACAAATGAATTATTTCATTCGTTCGGACGAAAGAGGAAGCTCTCCATTTCCCAATAGCTCGTTAATGAACGGGTCATAATGGTGAACGAACAACTTTGAATTGAATCTTTCATCTAAATGACATTTCACATCTATAATCTGCTTTCTATCTCGCTGTGGGGAATAAGTAATCTGGTATTAAGTGTTCTTTTGGAAAATGAGCAAAAGAGAAATTCTTTTTAATGATTTTAGTGTTAAATAAAATAGTAACAAATAAAACCATCAATCTTCTGCAGCTTTTAAAAGATGATTCTGTTACGTCATTTCCCACAGATAAGCAAAAAGGAAGTGTAAATACATTTTGAACTTCTACAATTTCTAGAATGAAAGTTTACTGATTTCTCCTTCAGTTATCATTTATTTTGACCACGAAATCTTCATATATATCGCATAGGGTCGTTGGAAAAGATCATAAAAAGCATGTGAAAGGCAGAATGCAGCTCAACTTAGAAGTTAAAGCTAGGCTTAGTTTCATTATCATGAATTTTACAGTTGAAATCTACTTTAGATAAAATCAAAGCTTTCTTTTCTAAAAAAATGTAGTTTGGATAGCGAAATTTAACTTTTGTAAGAGCATCCGATGCGGTATTTTTAGAATATCTTTGGTTGGTTTCATTTTTTACAACAGAATGCAGACGTATATGTATTCAGTTTCTTTGGATTGGAAATGTGGGGTGAATAGACTTCGTCAGTGTAGGCTCTCGATTTTTGCGACGAATTCATAATGTCCCAAGTGATGAGCTCCGCAATTATCGAAAAATAATGCAAATATGTACAGTTGATGAAACTGTTCATTTCACAAGTTTTTAACTATTTCAATTATTTCATATGCTTATCGTTTTAAAGTTTTCCAAAAAGTTCACGAATATATTATTTTTTTATTCTTCCCTTTTCTTTAATTTTGGAGATATCTATATTATTCTAGAAAACTAGAGATACCTTTTCGCTTAAACACTAGTTAGATGTAGATAAAAAATAAGCTAAGTCTATAAATTGCATTTTAATAACTTAACAAATTTTTCATACAGAATAATGATATTTTGTTGCTTATAGATAAATGTCGAAATAAAATTATTTAATAACGCAGTTCCCTGTACGGCTCATATAGAAATGTAATTTATATAACTTTCTATTATTCCTATCTAAAGAATTCAAATTTTTTTCATATATGTGGAATTCTTATTTGATGAAACTTTACAATTGAAAATGTATGCCTATTATGATAATAAACTCTTTTTCCATTTTTTGTGACATTTTTTTAAAAAAATTGTTGAGGTGCTTGGTGGGAAAGCAGAAACTGATTTTTTTTGATAAAGTCATATGTATATAAACAAAATTTATATTTATCATTGCAAAATGTAAAACTTTTACAAAAATAAGATTTTTTTTATTCTGTATTATGACATTTAACAAAATTCTGTATTAAAAATACAAGATATGTAAAAAGTATAATAAATAATTATACAGAAACTAAAAATAGTGGATAATAAAATAAGTGGAAAATAAGAGGAAAACAAAAAATGTCATTGTCTCACTAGAAAAATTCAATAATTATTTAACAATATGAAGAAGGAAGCTTTGCAGTCTGACAAGATTGTCAGGTTCTATTTCTTAGCGCTATTTCTTATTATACAAAACTTGAGAAACATCATAGGAGGCTTAATCAGATGCCGATATATGAAAACAATTCTTCACTTTTCATGCATGAGAATATTGTCTTGTAGTAGCATAATTGGCATTGAATAATTTTTGTCATTTATATTAATATAAATATTACATGTGCAACAGAAAAAAATGACTGAATGTTTTAACGGAAAAAGGATGCTTTGACCGGAAATGAGTTCAGTACGTGCTTTTCAATTATTGTAAGATAACATTATAAAATAAAAAATTATTATTACACACCCAATCTTTCATGGTACTTTTGCATTAGTGTCTTACTCTTTTTATTGCTATTTCAGAATTTTGATTTTTAATCATATTGAAGTTTGAAAAACAATCTCTTCAATTATACTATTATTTTAATTACAAAATTACGTTTCTATTTTAAATGAATTCTTTAAAAAATAATTTAATTGTATTTTCAAAAATTATTTCATTCAAAAAAAATTAAATTTTATCTTTACGAGCACATTACGTGTTTATGAAGGGGAGCATTTAGCTTTAATCAATGACGTGTAAACAATGCGTAAAACCTCAAATTAAACCCAAGAAAAAGAAACTGGATGTTGCTGCAAGCTTAGAACTTTCAGCATGTCGCTGTATGAAATAAAACAAATAAGAAATATATTTTCTAAAAAGTAAAGGCAACGCAGTGTTTTCTTGATATCTAGATTATTAATTCAGTAAATCAGCTTTACTGAAGGTAAACATGATTTAATATATATCCTTTGAATTCAGGGCCCAACAACTAATTTGTAAACGTTTAATAATAAAAATGCGAGTATTTAAATAATCTAAATGAATGAAATAATTGTATTTTTCTTTTGTCACTTGAGTCAGTAAAAGCTCTATTAAATTATGAACACATCGCTTTTATCTAGAACCTCTGCTCTGAGAATCATAATTAATAAAATATTATTCAGGCATTAATATTTTAAATAAAAATAGTTGCACTCGAATCAATTAAATCAGTCAATAAAACTGATGAACCCATTTAGGACCCCGACAACCTGGACGTGATCTCGCAATTTTCACTTCACGGCCTTAGGTACCATATTTCCCATCAAGAATAAACTTCCAGACAACCGTTACGTCGGGTATGATAGAAAACGGCTTTAGTTGAGATCAAATTTGAATGGTTGGAACTACTTTGAATCATACCGAAATCTGGTGGTTAACCTTTTTCTAGGAGTCAATTTGAAACTTAAAAACAAAACAAAACTGTGGCTTATTTATCTTTTTGCTTTAGCTGTACTTTCATGCATCTTAATATACGCTTAGATTATTTCTTTTATTATGTATTAATTTGGGAGGGGAGGAGGGAAAATAACAACTGCATTTTTTTATTTAATAATTTTTTTAACTCTTAAATTTTGACGTCCTTCAAAATATATTTTCGATTTAAGAAAGGGGAAACTTTAAAATCGCATGCATGCAAAATTGTTTATAATAAGAATTTCAGAGTTTTGCTCTAAAGAATACGAAGAATAATTTAAACCATTTATTAAAAGCACGTGATTATTTCAAACCGGTTATAGTTGTTTTAACCGGTTTGAAATAATCACGTGACTATCAAATTTCACGAGCGTCAATAATTAAGAAAACAATTTTTGTAAAACTCTAAAACGATCGAGCTCCAAAACTAAGAAAAAAATGTGTTTTGAATTAATTTGAAATGATCATCAACTATATTATAGTAAAATTTTTAATTTTCAAAAAAGCAGTGTTTTTATTTCTCTCCATCTCAAAATATTCTGAGCTTTAAACTGTTGTATTGCTTGCTAAAAAACTAAAAATGAAAGGTTTAAATAAAATTACATTCGAATATTTACAGTCCTTTGAGAAATACAATTAGTAGAAATACACTTATAGTGTCATTAAAGAATAAATATAAATCACGCATTACTGCTAAAAATTAAAAAAAAATCAAAAGATAAGTTTTAGAGCTGGAGAATAATTATTTAAAAGTAAGAAATTGTAAACAAACTGGAAGTATCTCATTTCATAGGAACTGCAAACAAAAAGTAATTGTTAATAAGTTGAACTAAGAGTTAATAAACTTAATTATTTCAATTGAAGGGAAAAAAAGTATTTGCTATCGTGTTCTTTTTAAGTTCTAAATCAATAAGATATGACTTTTAATTGTTACTTCCATTTATTTGAAGAAAATACATTGTGCAAATCAAAAAATTTGCCATCGTGAATATAATGAAACTTAGCATTTTAATGAAGCAAGCCGAAATAAAAACGCGTTTGCTTTCAAAGAAGTATACGAAAAACTAAAGCTATACTGGTAAAAGCAGGGCAATCTTTTGAAAACGCATCTGGATTCAACGAAGCATACATAATAATTAATAATTCAATAGTAGTAAATGCAGTTTTTCTGCCCGCATATTTTGGAGACATCAAAACCTCCTAATCAAAACAACATTTTCTCGCGTAATAGAAAAAAAATCAACTGTCATTCCAAATTAAACATATAAAAATTTAATTTACAGCAAGTGTCTGCTTGAAATGAAGCAAATATGAAAATGTTATTTTTGGAAAGTAAATGTAAGGATATGTGTTTAATCATATTTTATCATACATATATTACTAATTCAGTTTAGCAGTTTTGTTCAAGACAAAAATGGCTTAATATCTACAAGATATATTCTGCAATTGGGGTCCAACAGATATTTTTTAAACTTTTTTGTAACCGACATACAGATCTTAATAAATGGTCTAAATGAAATATATAACTATATTTTTAATAAATTGAATTAAAAAAATTTGACCAATAAAGGCTTATTTGATATTTTTTTACTTGGTAAGACACATTAAAAAATCGGCACTCCAATCAACTAAATAAATAATTAAAGCTGACTGATTTATGAAAATTTCAATATCACTATCATTATTTCAATATCTATAAAACACAGGCGATTTTAGATCACTTTATCGGCCATCTAATAGAAACCAATAAGAGTTTCTCATAAGTAATTGGCTCCGATTATGATAATGTTAATTGTTCTTATCTTGCAATATTCAGAACTGAATAAATCGGTCAAATTTGCTCTTAGAAGATAGAAACGTTTATTTATTTATTTAGAAGTTGAAATATAAATAAATATATATATATATATATTTTACAGAAAATATACCTAAAAAGATCAAATGATTTACTTCATTAGGATCCAAAATATAAAGTTCATAATTTTTTAAATATATTTATAAACCAAAAAAATGAAGTATTTCATTTTTTAATTTATATATATTTTAAAATTAATAATATTTAATATATATTTAAAAATAAAGTTAAAAATATAATTTTTCATTGAATCCATGGGTTGTTTGTTAAATAATTCTTCGGGATATTATAAATTATGAAAAATTCCGTAGTGAACATAAACTTCAATGACGAACCACTCTACTTTCAGATCAATTTTCAATTTTATTTAAAGACATGGTTGGATTGAGTAGAAAAGATCTTTATATTAATTGGTTTCATAGTATCTACTTTAATTTAAAAATTAATGTTCAAGTGCAGATAAAAAATCAGATACAGATGGAAAGTTTTAAGATCAGAACTGCTTAAGGCCTACATAATATTATTTGCAGTGAATTATATGACTATCGAAATTTGAAGTTTAAAAACATTTTGCTGAAAAACCTACTTTGAGACAAAGTTATATGAAATATATTAAGTGAACCTTTCAGCCTTTTTTAAATACTGGCAGACCGGCTGGTCACCAAAGGAGGCTAGTAACAGAATAAAAACAACATTTTATAGAAATCATGAAATAAACACGACTAATGTATTGTTTTTATATTTATCTAGACAGATTGTCTCTCATTTGCTCAAGAGAATTCGATAATAATTACATACATAAATTTAAAACAAATGAAAGGAAGACAATTTTTTGACATGTATGATTCGATTTCTTAATTATTATTTTCTTCTTGTGCAGTCATTAAACATTCAAATAATTGCTCATTTTTTATATCTGCTTTGTATTCTTCTTTGTATACCAACGGCAGGAATAGCAGATATTTTTAATATTCCGAGTACGCAAATGATTTTTCACCTTAGTAAATTACTTTTTGAATATATTTTAAAAAGACAAATGATCTTGCTCTAAAAAAGGGAAAAGCAGGTTCAGATACTGATCATTAAAGTAACTTGTTGAAAATATAGAGGGGACATTTTCATTGTTTTCCAAACGTCCTTAAGATAAAATCTATAACATGATCAATTTGTTTGTCATCATGGATGAAATTTCTTCTAGCATACCAGAGAGCCTTCACAATCTCCATCAATTGTTTGATTTGAAAAATTTCCAACTTTTAAAGTTACTTTTTGAGGTGGAAAATAAATTTGCGTCATGACAGATCCTATTATTGGTTTGTAGAACATAAGTGTAGATCATACTGATAGTTACATCATTCAATAACTACGATGTTAAATTTAATATATCTATGCAGCTTTGATCGAAACTTATTCAATATGTTTGTGAAAGGCTTATTTTCAATAAACAACTACAAATATTTATATTTCTCTAAATAGATAACGCGTTGATCAAAAATTTTAAATGTGCGAAAGTTGCATTTTTGTTTTATTTTATTTATTTATTTTGTAAAAAAAGAAGACATACACTTTTATTGGATTAATTTTAATCTTTCATTCAACGAACCAGAATTATAGTTAATTTGCTGAATGCCGAATATTTTTAATTCTTTTAATAGAATAATTGGGTTGAACGAGAATAGGGTATTGTCAAAAAAATTATTACAAAGCATTTTCATTTTTCTCATTAGATACTAAAACTAGAGAGAAGAGATTTTCCCACACACAGTCACTGAGGATTGCTACATATGAGAGCATTCACCCGTACTTTAAATTTAAAAAACGTCATGAATACTGTAACGTTGCTGAGTTAGAGCTTCCTTGATATATTTTATTGCAATCCGCAAAATGTTTTTGGAAAAACGTAAAAAAGTGATTTAGACGTTTGAAACGCACAAACTCGTGCATTTTGCTCAAATTACCCAGCAACGTTACGGGCCAAAATTTTAAAGTAAATTAAAGTCAAAGTTTGGTTTCGAATTAAGGACAATAAAAACGGTTTTCTAAAATTTGGATAAAAAATGCAATTGCATTAAAATTTTCAAAAAAATATGTTATATAAAATTAAATCTGCATAAGACATTTTCAGTCAAGCAATTAATAAACCGATCTAATTCAAATGATAAGTCAATCGGTTTCTCAGTTTTCATAACTCCCTCATTTAATTTGCCTGAACGGGAAAACGCAGATCGGTGTGTTGATGATTTCCACCTCGTTCACTTTCGTTCTTGAGACAAAGGGGATTGTTGAAGGACTCGTGAGAGTGCGCTTCAAGCTGATTTTGAGGGCTATCAATGGAAATTAAAGTGAAGTACCCTCCCCTCCCTACCACGCTCCACCTCTTTTAAACATGGGTTAGGAAAGAATGGTTTTATGAAATGAGAAAAGCCGTCCCTACAACTCCCGTCACTCAGATGTTAGCGATGCTACTAAGAGCGGGGCTCGCAGCTGATTCACTTGACTGACTTTCAATACTTCCGTATCGGAATGGATTTTACCTTGCGCCTGCGAGCCGCGGGATCTTTGTAGAGTTCTTCCTAGATCGCTCTTTCATTTTGCATTGATTTTTGAAAACAGCTCTTCGTGAAGCTTATTAATTTTTTTGGAGGTTTCGGACAAAATTTATTTAGGAATTAGTTAGTTTTGAAAGGAGATAGGGATTTTAAATCTAAAACATGATTGAAATTGCCAATTAGAAGATACGTTCTCTAATAAATTAATGGAAAAAAAATTCTAGTATCATGATTACAGCGAAATTATCAGAGTTTACACTATTTATCATTTTATTTTGAGAGTGAAAAGAAATTCCTTTTTGTATTTAAATATTACTGAATGTATACTATGTGCCCATATTGCTAGTGTGTGCAACGGAATGGTGTACAAAAATTTTGATACCGTTTAGAATGGGAAAGAAGTAATGAAATAAAATTCTACTATATGTCTCCTTCGGACTATTTTTAGCGGCATGAACTTAGTTTGGTTGTGACGATGGCAACCGAGATTAGTTTAAAAGTTATTTTAAATTATTCAGAGGGAGCATAGCTTTCTTTGTAAATTCCGAACAAATTTCTTCAAAGGGGATTCAGTAGGAAAACCCTTGAATAAAGGCTTTTCTATCTTTCCTATAATTCTTTTTTCATATGAAAGATGTTAATTCAGCACTTGATATTCGAGGATCTGAAAAAGAATGCTCTGCTCTCTCAGATCTTGGCAGTTAACTTCAAAAATATTTTGCCCTTGTGTGAGAGTAGAGTAGGGAATTAATAATAACCAATAATTTTAGAATACTCAATAACCAATAATTTTACCCAAATACTAAACCCCAATAATACTAATACCCAAATACTAAAATAACCAATAATTTTAGAATACTCAACATAATAAGATAATTTATGTGTGAAAAATATGATGATTTTGTTATTGCTTGGTATGTGCTGATGCTTTCTTGTTATTGTCAATAATCTGGGATGCTTGGAGAGCTGAAACAGTTTGGTAATAAAATCTTTTCTGACGTGTTTATTATTTAGGAGTCGCTCTTGGTGACAAAGGACAAATTTAATTTACCTTACCATGTGTTTTACTCTGTTTCAAGAGAGAATCAAATAGAATACTAAATATAAGAAAATCTACTTGAGCCTTAACAAAAAAATCTGCATTTCATATTTATCAATCGAATTTAGTGTTGAGATTCGTTGAGGGTGCATATATTAAAAGCCTTCCCTCTGATCAATGGCTTATCTCTATATAATCTTCAGGAAAAAAAGTCTTCTTCTCGTAGAACAAGAATTAATTTAACCATTTAAGGCAGGCACCTTTATTGAAGGTGATCTCGACACAAAACATCGGAATAAAAACTTTCAAAACCCCTACAAATCTAACAAATTTGAAAGTAAAATAGACAAATTAATTTCTTAGAAAAAACACATTCGTTAGAATTCTAGAAGTATGAAGGTCACAGATATTGCTTTCGTATATAATTTTCTATAAGTGATTAAAGATGAGGCACAAGAAAAAATTTTAACGATCAATTATCAGTAAAATTCTGGGTAAAATTCTAAGACTGTACAGATTATCAAAAAAAGTCAATAATTTTGAATGTTGGCATTCACATGTCAATGCGACAACAATGTTTATCTATATAAAAAATAATCAATAATTTCATACAAAAAATAATTGAACGAATTTTTCGCATTAGTTCTTCAAACTTCAATTTAACATTGCTACTATATTTTAAATACACTCATGTCCATAATGTAAGGGTAATTCAGAGTGACGCAGAAATCGAACATTAAAATACATGTATCAACCGTAAAATGACTACACATATCTTCAAAAATCGTATGAAAATTTCAAAAGTGTAAAAGAGTGATGCATAAGGAATACAGGCAAGGAATTCAAATGGTTAAAAAACTCATTATAAGCCTTTCAGTGACCGCATAGTTATGACACAAAGGAAGCATTTGGAAGACTTTTTATGAGTTAGAATTATCAGCCGTCTGGAATGTGAGCGTACCCAGCTGGGAATATTCGTGAAACTTGGAATCAACCAGTGTATCCTCTCAGGGTTTTGCCAACAATTCCTGTATGCTGGTTATGTGAGTAGACGTTAAATAGCAGGTCGCTCCCGGATTAAAACTCCGAGTGAGGACTGGTATGTGACAATTTCAGTCAAATGGAGCAGACGGAGAACAACATCAGACCTGTGTCTTCGGCCAATGATTCCACAATTTCAAGGCAGGCGGTGTGCAGGTGTTTAGACAAGAAAGGTCTACATGCTCGCTTGCATGGCAGATGTGTTTCACTTAGTGCAACTCAGCGTCGCCTGCTGTTAGTCAGGATTGGAGAGAATGTATTGAGAACACTACGACAGTGAGATTGTGTGACATTTTACCACGAGTTTTGCTTACAGTCTGATTCCCGCAGAATTTTCAAGCAGAGACAGCCAGGTACCCGTTACAAACAAGTGTGCATAATGTAACGACGTTGTTATGGTGGTGAAGGATTGCTTGTTTGGTAAGAAAATACTATGGGCTCCAAAATTGACTTGCCTGCTCAAATTGGAACTATGAAAGGTCAAATCTATTGGGACGTCATTCTGGAATAAAATATACGTTTTGTTTCAGGAGTCATGTGTGCAATAAACGAGTTTATCGATGACAAAGCCTTTCTCATCGTGAAAACATCGTAAACGAATGCCTTCGACTGGAGAGTATCACTTTTTTGGACCGACCAGCATTATCACTGGACTTAAATCCAGTAGTGCATGTTAGGGACGTACAGGGTCGTCAAGTCGCAGCCCTTCAGCGCTTTCCACGTGTCTAAAGGAGCTTCTGTGAGCAATGCATAGTAAGTGTTGTGAAATTGATAATTTGATACTCAACATGCCTAATCGGCTTTTGCTCTTTACCTTTATTTAATAAATAGGTTTTATAAATAAGTCATATTTGTTTTTTCTTGATTCCAACTCTTTCTTTTCTTGTACTTCCATTATCCTTAATTGATGGTCTTGAGTGTACATTTTCAAGAACTTAAATATTTTCCAACAGTAAAAACACGTGACTTTTTCAACAGTAAAAACAGTGTGAGACAAAAAATATTCGTTTAAATTTAAAATATCAGAGCTTAAACAAATATCCATTTTCCCTCACTGTATAGAATAGAGAATCAAGAGCCATTTTCAAGACAATCTATACACATTTAAAACTATGAAGAGAGTAAGCTACCTTCCAATCGAAAAATATACCTCTACCCAATAAGAAGAAGATGCAAAAATGCATTTTTTTATGAAAGCATCATTGTTGTAATCCAATGAATTACGATTCTATGAAGAAAGCAAATACTTCAAAAGGCAACTAGAATATCTTTCAATCATTATTACTTCAAAAAAATTTGATATCACGCATTGTTCATTTTCATTGTTTAGCAGATTTTTTAAAGAAGGAAAGATAAATTTTCCAAAAAACTGGAACACCTATCTAATATTGAGTAGAACCACTTCGAGTACGCAGAAGTGTTGCAATAAGACGGTGCAACTAATTAGGAAAAATATTCTGAAAACAGCTCACAACCTGATTCTTGCTGCCCAGTGCACAAAGTTATAGTTACGAGTGGTGATCTTCTAAGTACAACACATTGAAAACATTCAAAAAATGGTCTATAATTTTCAATGACATTAGAATTAGGTGACCAACAGAGGAAATGAAATTCAGAAGTGCACCCCTGAAGCCATTCAGTAGCTACTGCACACCTGTGAGGTGGCGCAATATCTTGTTGGAATTGTTCAACATTTTCTAATCCGCAAAGGTTTTAATCTGCATGACGTCACCCTATCTGGCGTGGAAAATCCACGAATGTGTAGTGTGTTGCAATTAGTGACAAATGTATTTTCATTTAACTAAAAGCTTAAAAACTATTTGTATAATACTGCTGCAGCTATAACCTAGCAAAACAGTAACCTAAAAAATAGAGAAAAATGTCAATTTTTTTCATCATTTATATGACACTTTATTCTCACTATCTCTGTCCGACTAAAGTAAGGATCCTACTATTTTCTACCACTAAGCCTATTAAAATATTGGTAACTAAAAATGTTATTGTACTCTAAAATGAGGGAAACCTTACGATTGCATATAAAATAAATCATTACCATCCTCTCTCCATTCTCTTTCTCTCTAAATTATAGCTCTTTAAAATTATAATTTGTAAGGAAATAAATATTATAATTTTATGCTGAATAATTTAGAATCTTTGAAATATACCTTCTGTCAAGTATGTTAGCAAATAAGCGCTAGTAATAAGTATTAACCCTCTAAGCGTTTCCATTCTACGTGTGAAACTTCTGTAAAGTGAAGGAAGCGGGACTAGTTTTCTGCCTTGGAAGCGTTTCGGTTTTCCAAAAGAGATGCGCAGCAAGCGTTCACGGTTTTTCTTCCTTCCCCTCCATTTCTTCATGGGAGGTCAACAAGCCTCGGGTATTAGCAAATTATTTCCCAGGGTTTCTGGGAATAGTGCATCGGTTGCTTTTTAACCCCGATTGCTGATAGCACTTTCTAAACTGTTACACAGAGAAAATATAAACAGAGAGGTTTTAGCTTAATTTTTACCATATATATTAAGTACAGAAATTTTCATCATGCATTCGGTCTATATCTATATCTATATATCTATATCTATATCTATATCTATATCT
>JAOUZG010038116.1:0-11359 GCA_026289955.1 Argiope argentata | reverse complement strand
ATAGAGAGAGAGAGAGAGAGAGAGAGAGAGAGAGAGAGAGAGAGAGAGAGAGAGAGAAATATAGATAGATATGGCGATCATTGGAATTTTTTCCACGGCAGCCTTTTAACGTTATCAGAGATATTCAATATCACTCTCACTTTGACAGCGATTAATTACCATATGGCTCACATTGTTAAATCGCTAAATTTTACACACAGAGATAAAAGTTGTAATGTGGTGCCCTCTTTAAGTCTGACACCCTCTAAGGAGTTAGTGCTAATGCGAATGAGGGCAAGTGACACATGACCCCTTTTTAAGGCTTGAGCGAAAATGAAACTCTGTAATGAGTTGATTAGTTTATAATAACATTTACCTTAATTTTTAATTATGCATGTAAATCAGTACACATTATTGAGTTTTACCTTGTGATACGTTCAAATAGAATTTATAGTGTTCCGCCATAATGCATTTCTTTAATTTCGTTAAATACCTAATACTGCTTTAATGCAAAGCAATAATTATAGTTACTCATTTGCATTTATTTCTTCCATTCTTCAAAAAATTATTAATTAAATTCACTCGTCATGGAATTTTGTAGAATATAAATAAATGTTTCAATAAAATTTACCATGCATAAAATATATTTTCTTTCTTTCATATGCTAATCTTTTTTTAATACGACCTTATAATTTTTATGTATTTTTTTTTCTTTTACACTTTTCGCAGCCTTTTACAAGACATAAAACTTCCTCTCATATGAATGTGGTTTGATTTTTTGTAGATATTTCAACTATATATTTATAATAGAATTGTATTTTTTAAAAATATAATTTCTAAAAATGTTTTTATATTTTAAAAAAATTATAAATATAAAAATATGTCTTTTCTTTTTTTATTCTTTTCTTTATATAAAAAATATATATAATTTCCAAAAAAATATTTTTCATATTTATAAAAGAAACAGTTTTTCCCCCTATCTATCACCCATCAAGAAAATCATATGATAAAATATATTGCATAAAATATTGAAAAATGCAAATTTAAATTTATCCAAAAATATATATCTATATATAAAATTGAATCGAACTTGTCACAAAAACCATTCACATTACTTATTACCGATTGTAACTAGGAAATGGAAGCTAAATATTATGCAATGTGTTCAGTTTGCATCGCTGAGTTTTTTTTACTTGCCGAATTAATTCCATTCTCCACCAATTATTGGGGGAGGAGATTACTTTTAGAAATGCTATAAAATGGTTCTAGAAAATCTCTTTTCAGTCAGACAAATGGATTAAAGAAGTAAAAAAAGAAGTCAAACACAAAGATTCATCGAACGCCAAATAAATAAACACCTTAACGCATATCATGCATATTTCAATGTTTTAACTTTATCAGTAAACTGCTTATAAAAGTTAATAAAAAATGGTAATAAACATAGAAAAGTAAAGTTATATAGATAGGTAGGTTAATGCTATGATCTACAGTTTTAAATTAAGGATCAAACCTTTCAAAATTATTAAGCTCACAAAAATTGATTTATATTGCCTTAAAACTAAAAAAAGTACATTTTTAATCATATCATATCCGTGCAATTTTTCTTTGTTTTTAGTAATTTAATACGCAGATTTTTATAATTTCTCTGATATTATAAGGAAAGGAAAACTCACAATAAAATGAAATTGTAAAGTTGAATTCCAATTGAATCCTTTTTTTTTACATTAAGACGAGTTTTTCACTTTTCATTTCGCAGTATTTTAGCTATTGAATTTGCAAACATAGAGATTTGCTGCAGATGAATTCAACTACACAGTTTTGAAGCTTTTTGTATGAATTACTGAAGTTTTAAGAACTGTATTTCCATTCAACCGTTTAACAATCTGTATAGTCCATAATCTGGGCGAATTAGTTATCTTTTTAAGATATCCAGTTTAACAAATTATTAACATAAAAAAATCGCAGAATAGAAAGGACTGGCATGCCAAATCCATTTTCATTGTGTGAAACAAATTTTTGTGAATACTTTATTCCAAATTTGTTTGAGGGAAAAAGAACAAAATATGGCGTAGTTAAAATTTTAAAAAGATTCATATCAACTCACATAGTACCATCTTCCAAAGTTCAGTTCCGTCAAATTTATTACCTCTAAGTGAAATGCCTGGCCTATATAGTTCTAAGAAAACACTGCGAGATACTAGCACATCAGAATTCATCGACAGATATTGGTACACGGCATTAAAGCCAGGAAATATTTTGAACAATGTTGAAAAACCATCTAAATTTGCCATTTTCTAAACATAAGTATTTGAATGAAGCATGGACATTATTATTATTTGAGAACTTCTCGTATAATAAATTTAACTCTTATCAAATATGCAATTGTATTAACTTTACAGATCTGTACTCTTCAAAGTGTTTTATTATTTCTTTTTCCATCTAGGTTGGTATTTCATTTCTTTATTCATCGGGAAGCTGTTTAAACAATTCTAATTTTCAATAGACAAGAATTACAAATAGAAACTTGGAAAACATTCTAAGCTTCTAGAATGTCGGATGTAAATTATTCGTGTAATGAATCCTAAGAATAGCTTAGGAAATCTAGATAATTTCTGATCATATAAAAGGATGAGGATAAGATGAAAAAGCATTTGCTGGTTATTTACCAGTTCGAGGTCTAATCGCAAACTTGAAAAAGGATTTATAAATTATTTTTTGACGAATCAAATCTCATTATTTAAATGATAAGATTTGTACCCTGTTAAAGATAGTAAAAATAGATTCAAATCGACAGTTTCCTCAATATGATGAAAGATAACCATCTTGGTATTTTAAAGGCTAAAGTAATCATGAACTTGCTCTGCAGTATTGCTTTCGAATAAATCGTCGGTTCCAAATAGTTCATAAAAAATTTAAATCAATCGAAAAATGGTTAACTTTTTTCAAAGATTAGGTTTTATAATTATGTACTTGCATTTAAATAACTTTATGAATTCAATTTATTATAAACTACTGAACACAATTTCTAATATTTTATCAAAAATTATAAAATAGTAAGTGCATCTTACACATATAATCTAACTCGCTATGCGTTGCGTGCACGCTTGTAAGATGAATGTGTGGGAAAACAGGTTCCTATTTCAGCACAACATTTTTTTAATAAACTCCTGCGCAGTTTTGGTAAAAACATGAATACCATGAAATCTATGGCAATAAAAGTCAGACAGAAATACTTTTTTATTCAAGTTCCGATAAGATATTTTAATGACTGATAGCATTTAATGAAATATACATCACTGAACACGTGCATCATTAGCATCTCTACACAGAGTAAAATTACATTCAGATTAGCTGATAAAATAACGTGACACTCATAAAATTGACATGAAATCACATAGACAAACCAGAATATAAGTAGATAACAATTATACGATAATCTGGTAATATATAGAGAGGGTATATTACATTCAAGTTCTTATATATACATCAAAGTTCATCAGATATTATCAAATCATAAAGTTTCACAAAAATCTTGTGATTCAACTTTCAAAAATATAAAATATGAACAAAATAGCACAAATTTGATTTCACAATGAACTAACAGCTGGCAGCGAACTGTAAATGAAAAGCAGGTGAACGAAATTCAATCGTGATGTAAAAGTGACAATTGGAAGAATCTGAAATCTTAGCTTAGGTTTGAAAAAGCGATAGGACTCATTCTAATATATAAAATATTAGTGAAGAAGCACAATATTCTATTAAAGAGGAAATAATGCTCTCATGCACCTAATAATTTATGAAAAAAGATCACTATTTATGACTCAACATAAATTGAAATATGAATTAAAAAGTATTTAATTCCATATAACCAAGATTAGTACAATTTTTTCAACTATTCTAGTGAGCACCAGCTTAGATGAACATTAAGAAAACATTTTAAATTCGTGCAATATTTCAACACTTTAAAATCTGAGCAGTTCTTTACATTCACAAACAAAAAATATATGTGCTTTTAAAACATCTACGATATGTAAGGCTCTCTAGAAGTACCTCATCCTTGCTGACAGGGTGTTCAATAAATATTTCATAATTGGAAACATTTATAATCCTACATACATACTTTTTCATATGAAAAATTAAGGAAATTTGAAAAGAAATACATCAATATTCAATACTACACATACATTTATAGAACACGTGTGGTAAAATAAGCTTCATTTACCGAATAAAACTCATCACTTCGATTTTATATTTAGATATATGTTTACTTGTCAAGAAATTGGTATTTCATTCACAATAATAAAAGTATTTAAATTGAAGCTCAATTGCTCATATTAACTGTTTTTGCAGCGTGCATTGTCTTTTGTTCATTAAAAGTAAATATTTATTCTAATTAGTTATTCTAATTAGCTTTGTAAATCATTCTCCTACAACGATTGTTTATTATTATTATTATTATTTACATTTTTGATGGCGCAATCTGAAATTATGATCTGTAAACGTATACATCCATTTAAAGCGAAATTCATTTTATTTATATTGTAAATTTAGTAGAATAAGAAAATCATGTCATAAAATTTTACTATTTTAGGAATGAAATTATAGCAATTTCTGAAACAATTGGATTTTTTATCATGACATTTTAACTTATCAGAAATCGATTAATTCGATGCTTCTTTCACTAATCATTCGCTTAGGGATCCAAATCATATTCTGATTTCTAACGATCAAACAGATGAAAGTATATTTACCCCTCTACAACTATAATGTTTTCGAATAAAATGATATTATACTTTGGTAAAAAAAATCTAGTTAAACATAAAAATATATTTTCCTTTTGCTATCCTAACTTCATTAAAACAGTCCTTTAGAATTAAATTTCTAACTTTGGGTTGAGTTCCATTTCTTTCTTTCTTTTTTTTTTTTTTTGCTTTCACAAGATTATATATTTAATGTCTAAGTAATTAAAATAAATCCCTAAAATAATAATAAATTAAATAAATAAAATCTATGTACAGTTAACTTTCATTAATTATATTTATCTATTCAAAAATGCATCTCTTCAAATATTAATTTAAACTAAATTCCAGTGCAAGGTTTTTCTAACGTCACTTAATAAAAATATCACGTCCGTCTGTTTCATTTGCTTTAGATTTAATCTATTTATCAATATTTTAAATTATGAATATTAAAAGGATAATATTTTTTTCACAATTTAGGGGTTTTAAGTTTTTGACATTGATTATTAAATAGATCCGTATTGAGTTTCGACAGAGGATGCAAAACATCCGATATATGACAGCTCAAACAAATCAATATCAACTTTTAAACACTTTCAGTAAGATATTTTAAAGACAGAAAACATTTCACAGTTATTAGAACAGTGAACATTGACTCAATTAATAACTATGGAAGGAACGAATTTGATGCATTTTGATACATACAAGAATTTGATACATTTGCCATAAATATACGCTGAGAACTAGGTGTGTTAAGAAGATATTTGAACTTCAACAAAGCTTTAAAGTTCAGTTACTTCTGTCATTTGGACCTGGCTACTAAATCGCTTCATTGCCGACTCATATGGTTCGATCTCCTTCAAGACTAATGCAGTCGATGGCCCCAGCCCTCTTTTACCGTTGTTCGACTTCATGGGTTTGGATAAATCTGACTTCTTGTCCATTTGGCCCCTATTCTGCTTTATTTTGGGGGAAATGTCCTGCACATGTAGCTGAGCACTCGTCTCACGATTTGAAGCACATTCGAACGCTTTTGCGAAGCTTTTCTTGAAATTATCACTCAGAAATGAGTAAACCAGTGGATTAATTGCTGAATTGGCATAAGGCAAGTAATGTATAATAACCGTTAACGAAAATCTTAAAATATTCTGCTCCGTTTCTGGTGGCAAGAAAGTGATGAATATTTGCATAAGCCAATAAGGCAACCTGCAAATTATGTATAAGCTAATTAAGCTCAATACAAGGTATGTTACCTTCCTGTGTTTCTTTTCATTTCTTTTATTTTTCATTCCTGCGTTCCTCAGCTTGAAAATTATTAAAAAATAGAAGGATAAGATTATCATGAGTGGCAGGGCAAAACCTAAGGTGAAGGAATATAGTGTGAAAGCCCTTTCGCCACTCATGAATGAGCTTTTAGGCCAGTAAATGTTGCATCGGGTACTCTCTCCAGCATCAAAAGTGTTGGCGTACATATAGATGGGTACCATGAGCAGAGCGGACAACGCCCATGCTGCCAAGCAAATAAATTTTGCAATGAAGGGCGTTCGATATCTAGGAGACTGAATGGGATGACAAACAGCTACGTATCGATCAACACTCATGATTGATACTAATAAGCTGCTGGTAAACTGATTTATGCTCGTAGATGTCATGTAAATCTTGCACATGACTCTACCAAATGGCCATGAATGTAATACCAAAGTTGTCAGAATGAATGGTATACCAATTAGGTGCATTTCGTCTGCTAATGACAAATTCAATGTATATATGTTTGTTATGGTTTGAAGTGTGTAACTTTTAAGTAACACATAAATTACCACAGAATTTCCACAGAGGCCAAATATTCCTATAATAACATATGATACTTTTGAAAGCAGATGAATCCATTCAGGTGGAGTAAAAAAGTTGATAAAGTCGCCAGGCGGCTCTGGGTAAGTGCAATTTGTATAGTTCATTATTAGTGACTCATTATAAGAGCAGCTCATCGTTCCTTCCAAAAGTTATTGTAAAAAGAATTCTTGAATATAATTAGTGTAAAATTCAAATTTAAATACCAATTTTTAAAATGTTTTTTGATTAAAATATTCACTCACGATAAGACTTTATCACAGTTTCTTTGATGGTTATTACCTCCTACCTATAACATTTTCTTTAAATCTTCACATTTTAATTTTTTTTCATTTACAAATTTAAAGGACAAGCAGAGCGTTAGTCCTCACTATACATGTCTTAATGTATCTTTGTCAAAAATGATGGCATCGTCTTGGGATGACATTGACATATCATATTGCCTGGATACTTATCAGCAAAGAGATGTTCTCTGTAATTAAAAGAGAAAAGAGTTAAGGCAAGTACTTCGAATAAAAGAATGAATTACAACATTTATATATTTTTCCCATTTGTTCTATATAATTAAACATATGAAAATAAAACTACAGTGGTTAAAATACCATCCATTATGGATGACAACATTTAAATTCGGTTGAAAATAGCAAAAAAATTCACCTGTTAAATTTTAAAGCCTTAATGAAAGAAAGCTGAAATACTGATATCAAGTAATTTTATACTAAATTAATAAAATATACTAAATTTAACCAAACCGTCAATCTTTTATGATGTATTTTTTTAAGTTACATAAAATGTAAATATTACATTTTTCAATTACATTAAATGCAGGAAATTTTAAATAAAGTAATATCACTCTCAGAACTTTTATTTGTATCCTGAGGCATGAGAGAAACTCTTAAATTTGAATATTATAAATTGTACTTATTTCCACAATAGTAGGAAATATGTATTCATCATTAAACGAAAATAACAAAAATAAGAAGAAAATGCAAACAAATCAGTGTACTCAAACAATTAATGACTTATAGCAAATAATTAAGTATTAAAATTCTTTTCAGAATAATCATCCTGAAAAACAGTCAAAGAAAAGCTTACAATTTTTTACATTATAAGAACAATAATGAATATTTTTTCTTCCGAATATAATAATGTTAAATAAAATTGTAAAAGTTAAATTATTATATTATTAATTAGATTTAATTATTATATTATTAATTAGAAAATTATTAGATTATTAATTAGAAAAGTTATTAATTAAATTTCATCATTATTAAAAATTATAATAAAAAATCTTGAGATATTTTAAGATGTTGTTAAAATATTACTAAGCAAATTTAACTGATTATATATAAATGCAATTATTTTTATCATTCCTTAATTTTTTATGACCTTAGAGCTTTTTTCGAAACGATTTATTTTACACTAAATGATAACTTTGATTTATAAAAACAACTTGATACACATAACACTTATAATGGAAAAATTATTTTATATTTTATAGCCTACTATTAAACTTTAAAGCCTAGCAGGTATTTTTTTTTCGAAAATCCAGGAAGAATATCAAGATACTTAAAAAGACAAAGATAATGCAGAATAGAATAAAAATAGAAGGAAGAAACCCAATAGATAGATTATTTATATTTCTCGCTTTTATATTTTTTATGAAAGCTCTCAATAAGAAATGGCAAATTAAGTTTAGTAAAGAAAGTTATAAATACGAAGTTTGAAACAACATGGACATTTTTTCACTAATGATTTCAGTATTTGTCTTCAATGAATACCATTAACCTTGATGATAAATATAAATGTCTGGTTCTAAATTTTATGAAAACATCTAAATATTAATAAAGTCAAATTAATCATCTCATTCATTAAAAAATTGCTTTATAATTAATTCAGAAAGCAAACAAGAAACATAATTTGTAAGATAAAAACTTAAGTATAGTGAGATTAATTTTATACAATCTGCATATCGTATCAGCGGAGGCTTGTCTACGGCAAGAACCATTAGTCACAACAGCACACAACAACAATTTTATTCAAACCTAAACTTTCCATTTTAGGTATATCCTCACTATTTAAATGATAATTAAACAATAATAACTAATAACTGCAGTTAGGAATAATTAAATAGCAATAAATTCCAGTCATTAAAGTTTTTTTTCGAAATGTATAAGAAAAAGAAAATTCATTTTATTATGTACATTTATTAATTCTAAGCAAATATACTTTCAAACTGTTTTTGTTATTGTGAAAAAATATGTTTTGAAAAAAAAATTCTACCCTTAAAAAGGTTTTGTTATATTCTGGAATGAATTTTTAGTTTATATATTTTGAATATAAATGCATAGGTTTGATGGTTAATAGATTGGGTACACCTGTTTTTATTTCTTAAATCACGTGAATTGAAGAAACTTCATCACAGATTCTGAGAATTTTCCTTTACGTAATACTTCATTCTTTTTTTAATATAATTTTAAATTAATGTAAAACTCCATTTGTGACATCATATCTTTGAGAGTTACTGCAGAAACACTAAAAAATTACTTAATTCTTAATTAATTAAAATTAAAAATTTTGTTTTCAAAATTTTAACTAAGTTTTTGATTATGTTTCCATTTCTATCTTTTAAAATATATTTATACAAAAATCAGTGAACACACATGTATATGTTAGGTACACTTAAATATTCATTTACCTTCATTATAAGTAAAAACTATGTTTAAAAAAACATATCAAATCACGATACGAATTTAATGGAAAACCATTTTAAAATCGAACAATTTTCGAATTTCAATGCCATATAACATATAAAATATGAGTATATTTTTCTTTCAGCCTCAACATTAAATATTACGTGGATAAATAAATGCATATCTATTATAATATACAAGTAAATAAATGGATTTTTTTTCGCATCAAAAAAAAAACAAAAGGTTATCTCAATAAAAATCTAAAATTAAAAATTTTTAAAATATTTTGGAAACCATATATATTTATTATGCCTATCAAGTCATATTTTTTGTCAAATGTTTTTATTTTATTTTAATTAAAACTAAATTAAACGTAATTAGTTTAGTTTTAATTAATTAAGTTTAATTAAAATAAATTAAGTACCTTTAAATAAAGAAAATAGTCATTTATTTCTGTGTTCTCTTCAGGAATCTAAGTCTCGATGTATTTTTTAATTGATCATTAAAGTATCTGTATTTAAAAAAAACTGTTTTTAAAATACATCTTTTTTTAATAGAAGCGGAATTATTTTTTAGCAGTTTAATTTTGTAAGATGCAGAAAAATAAAATATTCCATTTAGGCATCTTACAGAGTTCCATCATTATCTTAAAAATAAATGTTTAAATTTGCTGCTCAAAATACAAGATATTTACCAAATTGAAACAAGTTCTTTTGTGAGAACCATAATACTCTTAATCATTTTTTTTTATTTTAATGTTAGTTTTTTTAAAAAAAAAAATATCAGAAATGTTCTATTAAAATTTTAAGATTACAAATTTTTTATATTACAATTTGCCCAATTCTTCAAAACAGTCAAATATAAATAACGAACCAGAAAACCTTTAAACCCATTAAAGCAGAGGAACTTGGAACTATTAATATTTTTTTTTTATTTTAAAATAGTTAACAATTCCGAAATTCATGATCATTCTCATCTAAACGCAAGTATAAATATATTTGATTATTATTATTATCATATTATATATATATATATATATATATATATAGTAGACAATACGAATGCAATAACAAACTGCTATCCAAAAGAATTAATTTTAAATAAAACAAATGAAAAACTAACCGAAGCAAATTATCTTGATCTAAAAATTAAAATTGCTAACGATAAAACACTTGTGGGTCTATATGACAAAAGAGACGAATTCAATTTTAAAATAATAAAACTTTGCAATAATAATTCTAATTTAAACTCAAAATTTTTTAAAAATATAATCTTTTTACAATTTAACAGAATAAAAAATATTTGTAATAATAAAAGGTCTTATATAGAAGCTACAGATTGTTTTTTAAAAAATCTAGCCAATAATGAATTCTCAAGAAATTACTGTAATATTGAAATTTTAATTAAAGAAGGTTTAGATCTCTTCGACTAACCCACTAGTAGGCACAGAATTTTACAATAATTTAACAATTTCAAGAAGATAATTTTTCAATTCCTCGGGGTCTGCTATGCACTGGCTTCAGCGTTAAAATCTACACTTACATCCAATTTCAATAAGACTTTCCCCTGCTTCTAAAAATCAGAGAAAAATACAATTAACTTTATTATATTAAAAATCTTCTCCCTATGTTTACCTATTATTCATGAGATTATAAACATAAAAAAAACTTAAAATATTTTGAATTAAAAAAGCCCGAAATCGAATATTCTACGCACTCCTTAGCTAAAACTTCAGTCTCGGGGGCGGGATTTGACGACCTAAACTAATCTCGGATTGGACAAACAGTTCTTCTCCACTATTCTTCCTGATATGGCATTCACCTCAATTTCTTCCAATCTGTTTCATTTTCTCTTTATCACTGCTTGGGTGCACATCTCTGTCTTAAGGGTATGCTCAGAACTTGTTCTTTTGCTAATATGGTTTTTTTATTGTGTTTAGTTATTTGTGATAAATGTTTTTTCTTCAATCTTGAACTGTATTTGTGAGTTTTTTTGCTAATTGTCTTTTTTTAATTTTTACTGTATTATTTTTTTTCCAATTGTGTTTTATTTTTTGTGCTAAAAATTGATGCCTCTTCTATTTTAAAATTCGGAATTTTT
>JAOUZG010038108.1:0-35621 GCA_026289955.1 Argiope argentata | reverse complement strand
TTCACTTAGATGACCCGTTCGTTTTGACCCGTTCGTTCCCGAACGACACACCTCTACTATACATCTAGTGCGTCCTCTCCCCCATTCTAGTGCGTCCCAGAGTCCTCCCGTCCTCCAGAGCTGCTTTCCCCCAAACTTCCTATACCCCCCCCCCCCCCTAAAAGCGTCCTCCGGATAACAGTTTTCGGGAAAGAATGGTGTCTTTTTCCAAATCTCGTGTCGTCAGATGAACTTAAAACATATTTTATCAGTAAACATTTTACTTATTTAGTGGATATTTAATACAAGTTTTTATGTATTTAGTGGCTTTTTACTTGTTTTCTACTGTTGTTTTTTTATTATTTCTATTACTACTTTTAGAGCGTTCAGAATTGGCTGATATTAATGAATCTTGAAAGTACTTTTTGTTTGTATACTTATCACTAATATCTAATTTGCACTGTTTCTGTTTTTTTTTTAAATGTTTTAACGTTGAATGAATACAATATATTTGTCAGAGAAAAATATTCTTCTGATGATTATACTCGTAATTATGATGATTATACTCGTGATTATACTCTTCACACTCGTAATCTATTTTTTTTTTTAATAATTTCTAACTACTACTACTGTCTATTTTTTTAATAATTTCTAAGCTCAATATTTCTATTCTTTTAAAAAAATTTTTACCCTATTCTAAAAAAATAATTAAATTCTATTCTGCTATTGCTAATTTTAAGTTATGATGTGAGAACATTTGTTTTGTGAAATAAATTTTGATTTTACTGAAGGTTGGATTATTAAATCATAACTAATTAAAATGCATTAGAAAATTGAAGAATCCAGAATTTTAAAAAGAATAAACTTCTAGAAGTAGAAATATTTTTACTGTAGAAGTATTTTCTAGTATTTGATTAGTGTTAGGAGTAGATGTTGTTTTAATGAGAATTTAAACATTTTGGAGTAATATTTTGTATTTTCCGCAGTTCCAATTTAAAGATATTTATAGCTGACTAATTTTATGGCATAAAATCTAATTCCCAAAACTATCATGCTCTCATACCATAAATACATACATATTTCAGACACTATCAGGGAATTTAATATGTGTTGCATTTATTTTCCTTCAGACAATTTCAGCTGTAAAACTTCTAAAATTAATTATGCAATTAGAAATTCTTTTGAAAAAGTTTTTTAAAAAATGTAAAATATTACAATATTCAGTACATAGCTAATATTAGAATGGGTTAATATTAGAATGTACCAAGTGCTCAAAAATTGATTTTTTCAAAGTAGTTGCAGAATTGGTAGCTTGAATCTGAACATTTTTTATTAAATATAAAAAGTAACCTTATGATTAGTAAGAAGATATAAAAGTGTTCCAACTACTTATGCAAGTAATTCATTTTTATATCTTTCCATATTTTATGGATTTTTTATTCTTAAACTGCTAATATAGTCATGTTTTTCAGTTTAATTAATTTTTTTTGTTATCCATTGTCTTATTCTTTATAAGGTAAACAAATTTAGCTTAGCATTTTGTATATAGTTTGTTCACATTATATGTCTTTATTCATTGCTTTTGTTAGTTTTAATTCCATCTTCTAAAATTAACAATTCATTTAAAAATATTTGGTGAGCAATTTGCTTTTTTTTTAATTTGTAAAAATTATTTAGTAAAATATTCTATGCCTAAAGCTTTTCATATTTTGCAATATCAATATCTGTTGATGAAGCTCAGAAAAATATCCATATTTAATATAGTGTAAATAAATAAAAGATTGTAGTTGTTGGTTTTTTAATTGCTAAATACTACCGAAAGAAATGTTTAACAAACATTCAATGGATTTTAGCCCTAAGGATACCAATATTCTTATTCTGTTCTTTATCACTGCAACATTCCTATATTTTATGTGAATAAATATTTATTTTATATTTATAGCAGAGTGTGCTCAATGGTTTGAATGTTAACTGAGAGTATATTGCAAGTTTTATGATTAGCAGCCATTTATACCTGTTTCCTCAATTTTCAAGAAAACTGAATGAAAACAAAAATATCATTTTCTTAACCATCTTAGAAAATTCAGCTGGTATATAAATATTTAAAATGAGTTTTAACCAAAATACTTCCATTCATGATTTCTATGTTTTCTTGACTTTTCAGGCTTGTTACAATTTTGTGTAAAAAATTATAGAAATATATTTTTACACATAGAAAAGAGCATCTTTGTATAAATACTAATAAAAAAATTGAAACCATTTTCATTGTATTCTTTTATTATATTTTATTACATAAAGTTAATTTCTTCAAAAAGTCAACACAAATCCTGAAATATATTATATGTTTTTGTAAAATGCTTTGTATCTAACAAAGCTGCAAGGCTTAATTTTTTAATAATTAGATCAAAAAATTAAATTCAATTGAATAAAAACAACTCTCTTGAAAAAATAAGATTTGTGTATGAAATTAAAAAAATATTTCATTTCTTATGCTATATTTCATAATGATGATAAAGAAAGTTGAATGTTATTAAATTGAAATTTACTATAAAGTATCTATTAACTATCATTCAGCTATCACCAAGTTCTCAATTCTCGAGATCTGCAAGTTATACAGATTCACTAGTTAATTTAGCATAATTATAATATATGAACCAAAATATAGTTTGTAACAGTTAACCAAATAACAGAATTGCAAGTCATCATGCACAGAATTATTGTAATATCTTTGTTTGCATTATCTATATAAAAACTCATTTAGTATATTACTTGCATGATTTTTTTGGTGTTATTATATTTAAATGAAGCTTAAATTAAAATAAATATTCATTAATTTGGAAAGAAAAATTCTTTCACTCAATAAAATTATTTTGACAATTGGAACTAATTTATTCTTAAAATATTTTATATGATTGCTAGTACATTAATTCACACATGTCTTAACAATTTCTTCTTGAATAGAAAGCAAGAGATTTTGATAAAATATGATTAAAAACTGAATAGATATTTATAGTATCACGACCTATTATAGATACCTTATTTTTATATTTATGCTATAATTCTTATATTTACATTATTGTTGAAATATGAATTAAACAATGCATTAAATTTTCTGTAAATAATTATTCAATAAAATATTATTGAAAAATAAGTTTATTATATTAAATATAAATGAAACTCATTATAGATTTTTCTGATGAATTTCAATAAGGAATAAAAGTAAAAGAGCCTTGAATGGCGGGCATGGAAACCTTGAAACGATTTTTTTTTTTTGAAATTTTAATTAGTATTTTAAGTTGTAATGTGCTGTTTCTCCAAGATAATTTCTGGTAATATCACAGAGCAAACTTGAATTTTTCATTGTTTGAAATTTTCTTTATTTATATCAATTGAATTATAGAATAAATATATTTTCCTCTTACATTTATTAGGTTACATTATTACCCTAAAATCCAAATCGTTTTCATTATGTCCTCATATAGTTAATCACATGATTTTCATCCATTATTGAAAGTCAAGTAAGAAGTATTCTCTTAATATCTAAATAATTTGTAAAACAAATTAAAAAATGAAGTTACGATAGCTCACATTTAGAAGATCTAGAAGACGTAAGGGTTATTTACATTTTCAAAGTGACATGATGTCAAGTAACAGTCTCAATCAGAAAAGTTAATGGTCAGAATACACAGAATAATTAAGAATATTTAAGTAAGATAATGAAAATCAGAATTTTAATGTTAAAACTGCTTGATTGACTCATTAATATGAAATTATATCTAAACAATTTATCTGAAAACAAATAAAGTGAATATTCTTGGTTGACAAATAAGAACATATATATTAAGAAATGCATAACAGAATGATAGAATAGACAATATGAAAACAATATCATATTTTAATATTGCATAGTATTCTTTCATCATTTATCCTGGTTAACAAACTGGTTGTCTAATGCGACAAATAAGAACATATATATTAAGAAATGCATAACAGAATGATAGAATAGACAATAATAAATGTGAAAACAATATATTTTAATATTGCATAGTATTCTTTCATCATTTATTAATCATTTTTATTGTTTATGTTTGATTACCTAATGTTTTTTAATATATAGATTATAGATTGTCCATCCATATATATTGTTTTTTTTAATTATATATTAAGCATTTTACCATTAGTGAGCAATATCTTTTAAGTAGATAACATCTCAAAAAACATTTAGCTTTTAGTTTTCCTTGTGATTCAAGTAAATTTTAATTTAATTTTTTCTTATGATTTCATATTTGGTAAGGATTTCTTTGTGTTTTACATTATTTTGTTGTTAAAATAGTAGAAACTTTAGTGATGTGTAAACTTGCACTATCATTTTAATCAGATAAACATTAAGATTTAGGCGAGAAAAACTTGGACAAATCAAATAAAACCAACCAAGATTTTTCAAATAAGTTAATAAGTATTTCATTTATTCACAAAAGGATGATGAAACAAGACTTTATTCCCAAACACTGCTAATAGGATTTTATATCACTGAACAACAATATAAAAGAAATTATCATCTACAAATTTATTTACATTTTGAAGCTGTATAAAGCTAACAATTGATGTTTTAATTTTTGTTTCTCTAAAAACTACCTAGTTAAGACATGAACTTAGTACAGTTTAGTCAAAAAATTGTGTAATACAGTGCTATATATTATTTGATTTTTTTCATTGATTTTATTTTATTTCATATGTTGATTAATTTGTTCTTTTATTTATATTATGCTGTCAAACCTATAAGAATTTGGTATTTGACTATATTTCTATTTTTTTTAGTGTAATTGCTTCATTCAAAATTTAACATTAGCTTGTTATTTAATTACAGAATTTTCAGGATAGTATATTCATACTCCTAAGCATGAAAAAAATAATAATAACTGCTACATGATTTAGCAGGTAAAATCAATTCTTTCTTAACTATAATTTATTTGCTCCAATTTTTACTTTTCTAATATGAATTCTTCATATCACATTTTAAAAAATTTGTGTCATTAAATTACAAGGTGACCATAAAATAATTTTCCCCATTTGGTGGCATCTGCTACTAAATAGAATGAACTTAAACTCCATTAAACCTCTATTAAAGGGGGAAAGATTTTCATACGGAGTCACATTGGTGCTACTAGAAATAGAACATTAGGGTTCCAAGGCTCATTTGGAACCTTTTCTACATAACATCCCTTCCTTTACACAATATATTGCACTAAATCGGGGTTTATTTTTTGTATTTATTTCCCTGTGCCTATCACAGTCTATGCAAGTAAATTGATTGCATTCTGCTCATTAATTCACAGTTATCATCAAACAAGGAAACTTACTTTATTGCTTTTCAATAGATTATCAATAAACTGACATATCAACAATCTAATAAAGCTTTATCAACAATTTATTTTTTGATCGACTCATTATTTAGAATTAATTGGTTCAAACGACATATTTGACTGTGTTGCAAGAAGTATATTTAATTGAAAAATTGTTATTCTTTATATACATATTGAAATTATGGCATGCTGTACATTTCAGCTCTCTATATTTGTATAATATATTAGTTTAATAGTAGTTAACATTTTGGTAAAGGTTACTTATAGTGTGCCCCTTGCCGCGCCAAGGATGCCAAGTCGCCAATAAAGATGGCGGACGCTGTAAACAAACACTTTTATGGGTTAGTGACGGTTACGACTTTTTGCAATATAATGCTGATTTTTTTAAATCGATAAGCATTATCTTTTAATTAATTTTTTTTCAGGCCCGGTGCCTTCAACAGATGCCGGAGGCATCTGTTGAAGGCACCGGGCAGAATTTTTTAACTTAAAAAGACATCCTACGACTTCGCTTTGTTCGGGAGCGGGAAACTAGTAGCTTCGCTAGCACATAGAACATAAGGAATGTGCGGATAACATGAACAGTAAATAATAAACAATTGAGAAAGACAAAGATGAAAAAAGAATGGATTTAATAGGAAATTTTAAAGACATAATGTACAAAATTGAAGTATTTAATCCAATCACCTTTCATACATTTCTCAGGATCGAAATGTTTTTTTCCATCCCATTTACCTGCCATCCACTCTTGAATAATTGCCGACATAATAACTAGTGAAGAAAACAAACGATAGAGCTGTGAAAGAATGACGAGAAATGCGAATAATTCTATTGCAGACGGTTTTTAAAGAAAGAAACCAGACGACTTCGTAAAGAAGTAAAACAGACGATTTTGTTTAATCGTATACTGACATTTAAAACGGTAAAGGAATAAATATTTTAAATTCGCATTAAAAATATAATTGAATCTTCTTATTAATTATACAAAAAATCTTAATTATAATACAGATAAAAAAATATTTAATTGGTATTATTTTATTATTTAACATTTTTCAGAAAAGATTTGAAGCTTATGTACAATTCAACCATTGTAGGAAAAAGTAAACAAAACATCATTAGGGTTACTACAAGAGCTTTGTATTTTTGGGTTGCCATATTGGCGACAAACTCGGGGGCACACTAATGACCATTTTAACCAACATTTTTCAGTTAATATTACTTCTGTTTCAATTATTAACTGAAAAATGTAGTGGTTTCCTAAGGGGGAAAAAGGGTTATTTATTTTCTATATTCAGAGTGTCAATAATAGGCTGCAATATTATAAATATTCTGAACAACTTTTTATCAAAAAGAGCATTATATTAATCTTTCAAGAATATTTATATTTTGAAATATACTGAGGAATTACAAGTGTGAACATGAAACTCTTCATAACATGATTTTTGAACTAGAAAAGTAAATCATAATTTAAAGAAAAACAGTATTAAAAATACTTGTTTCCTCCTAAACGTTTGTAGTGAGTTACATTTTAATAACTTTATACTACTGAATATAATCTCATATTTGTCATAAGAAAATTCAATTTAAATATTTGTGTGTTAAAAAAAATAACATCATAAAATGCAATTCTTTGCAACTTTAAATTGTTAACAGATGTTTAATAAAAAAAATTGATCATATGAAAATAGTTTAAGTATATGTACAATTCTGTTATAATTTATGTATAATTAATTTGAACAGAAGTACTTAAATTATCAATAAAACATGAATTGAAATACAGTTTTATTTTATGCATTAAGAAGGTTCATATTTTCATAGCTTGTTAATTGAGATTCATCTGTTAAGTAATAAAACTCAATTTGTTTTATTTATCAAGAAGTGGAGAATAACTTGTAACAATAAATTTAGAAATTTATAATATTGTAATGTACAATATCTACCATGTCTTATATGCCATTTCTATTTTAACACTATGGTTTAATTAGAAACATTAGTATACATTTAATACTTTATAAAATTATTTTTCTAAATTTATGCAAAATTAGCGTTCTGATTATTTTTTTAAAAATAAATAAATCATGTTTGGGTTATATGTCTTCTACTCTTAAAACTTGTTATTTAAATTCAGTCAGTTATTTCATTCCTGTTAGTTTATCACTTTTACAAAAATTTAACATGCATTTACAGAGAGCTACAAAAGCACCAGAATAATATGACAAAAAAAATCAACATGTATGAAATGGATAAAGATTTTTTTTTTCCATTTTATGAAACTTACATATCTATACCACATTACCTCTTCATTCATTATGTAATTTATACATTTCTATATGATAAATGATCCGTTTATGAAATGCAACTCAAAACTATACCCACATCCTGCTTTGCGAAACACGATTCAAATGAACCGGGAAAAGTGTTGTGATACAACTCAACATTTAAAACACAACGCTTATCCCTGGTGCCCCTCTCACTCAAACGTCCCCACCTGTGAAAAGTACAGCTCGCGATGGATTCGTCCATCCCATAGAAATTACGTTTTATATGAATCTCTTTTTCTTTTAGATTAATTTTAACAGTAATTATGTCTTACTTTTTAATGAATTCTTATTTTTGAATAACATTGTGAAAAATAAAAAGTGATTTAACAAATAGTTTTCCATTTTATTTTAAGCTGTTTAATTTATGACAAATTTTACATTGCAATATTTCCCATTGCTTCATTAAGTGGAATGCATTATTATCAGGTCATTTTATAAAAAAAATTATTTAAAAAATTTCTCTTATTGTTAAGTTGTGATGTTATGTTTGCATTTAATTAAACATCATTTATGTACTTTTTGTTACCCTTTAGCTTTATTTATACATATTATTCAGTCCAAAGATCAATATTTAGTTTTGTTTGTCTTCAATCATTCATAACAAATTTATTTATTATTCAAATTTCTTTCCAATTGAACAAAATATAATGTATGACAGTTACCTGATTGACAATGACTTTATAAAAAATTCAGCTACTATACTAGATTTTCATTTTTATTATTTATTTATTTTTATGATTCCCATAATGTAATTTTATCAACTTGAAAATGTTGGATTAGAAATTGGAAAGTTTGTTAAGGAAGAAAATCCAGCTGGCAGCTGTGGCAAACTAGATGATGTGTTCATCTGCGAATGCAGTTATTTGTATTCATCACAGTTGTCTTCTTGATACATAGATCTTCTTGAATAGATATGCCAAAAAAGGACTCACATGCATCTTAATGTAATATTGGTTTTCATATTATATTGAGATTTCCAAATAACTCCTTAAAAAATTTTTAAAATAGTAGCATAGTTCTTAATATTTTTATGTGTATGTATCAGTTTTGATCTATTTACAGTATGAAATGGAAATGCTATTATTTCATTCTTTAAAACTAACTCAAAAAAAGTCATGTATGTAAATATTTTGAGCTAGACTTGCAATTTTTTTTATTTCAATTTTTAAATTGTGCCTATTTAATTTGTATTATATGGATTTTAAATGTCTTTATTTCAATATATAAGTTGATATTTTCCAAAAATAGATTAAATACCTTAATTCTTAGATGATTATAAATGCATTTTAACACTGAGTACTAAGAAAACAAAATGGAATGTAATATGATTATTCATATTTATTAGTTAATGGATATTATTCTAGTTAATTATTAATAACAGCATTAATATGATTTTGTAAAATTTTTAATCAATATTTCACTTTTTTATTTAATTTAGCAAAAATTCAAGTAAATTGTAATAATGCCTACAATATGAAGTTCATTTAATTCTATTTTTTAAAGTTATTATATATTTATTTTAATTAAACTTTTTAATGTAGTGTGGAAATTGGAGCTTATAAAATCTGTACTATTGTTGTTGTTTTTAATTTTTATTATTAAATAGAATTCAGAATAGAAAGTATAACTTTCAAAAGATAAAAATATAAATATTTTTTGCTGATACACGTTTTCTCCTTCACTTTCCATTCAGTAGAACTTGTGATTATCCTTCTTTATATTACTCTGTAAACTATAAATGAAAGTAACCGGAAACCAAAATTGAAAGGGAGAGGAATGAGTTAAGATTTCAGTGTTACTTTCATTATTAATTTTCTTGATTTTTATTCTCTACTGATTAGGTACCACAGTGCAAAAGTATTACTAAAATGTTGTTTTTTCAGTTGATTATCTGTTTCTGTAGTTGGAAGCACTAAATTATGACTTTTATTATGAAGGGTGAACAACTGGTCATCGAAATCGGTTAGTTTCTTTTAAGCTAAAACAATTCGTTTGTCATTCATCATCAGTATGGTGGTTCAGTGTATTTAGTCAATCAAGTCCACATTTTTACAACAATAACAACTTTCATAACGAATTCAACAATTCAACTCAACTGCTCTCTCTACCATGGCTATATGCCTTCTTCTTCACCGGGCGCTCACCGCGCCCTCTATGTGTTAGTGTTTTTTACCACTCTCCCCACTTAAATTTCGATGAAATTTACAAATCAGAAAATAATAAATAAATAAATAAAATACAAATAATCCAATTTCTTTTAAGCAAAAATTATCTTATACTATTCATTATATAAAATTTGAAAATCATCAAAATTTAAAGAATTAAAGTTCTAAATAGTAAAAAGAGTTCAAAATAAAGTTCAAATTGTTTGGTCCGTGTCTAAAGGGCTATCTGGAATCGGCAATAGAACGATCTTGTTGATTGCCCGTCTCAGAACACCCGAAGAAGTCTTGACTTCAACAACTCTTACTAGTCCATCTTTTCCAGGAAAAATGTTCACGATGCAGCCAATCCATTGGCTTAGTGTTGGAATCCTTCATAATAACGAGCTGATTAATTTTCAGGTTGGGTTTCTGGACGTTCCATTTAGCACGAGTCTGAAGGTTTTGTAGATGCTCCTTGTTCCATCTGTTCCAGAATTTATTCCGAATACTCTGAATAAGTTTCCGCTTAGAATGAAAAGATAAATAATCCGAAGCAGTATAAGGTTCAGGAAAAGATAAAATAGCATTCCCAGATAAAAAATGTCCCGGAGTTAAAGGATTAATATCATTGGGATCCGAGGAAAGCAGGGATAATGGACGAGAATTCAAAACTGCTTCTATTTGAGTTACTAATGTAGTTAACTCCTCAAAGTTCATAATCGCTGAATTTGTCACTTTTAACAAAATGCGTTTCATGAACTTTATGTTTGCCTCCCACAACCCGCCAAAATGGGGAGAAGTTGGTGGAATAAAATTCGACTCAATTCCCTTTTCTGCACTAAATTGTTGAATTGTGCTGGATTTACAAATTATCTCCCAATCGTTAAGGATATTCCTTGTACCCTTAAAGTTTGTAAGTTTGTAGCGTTGTCACTCCAGATGATAGACAGCTTGGATCTCCTTGAAATAAATCGTCTAAGCCATACAAGGAAAGCTTCAGTAGTTAAATCCGATACAACTTCAAAGTGAGTGGCCTTTGTGCAGAAACAGATGAATATAGCAATATAGTATTTGAAAGCCATCTTTGATCTCAAATTCGGTTTCGTAATTATAGAGTCTGCGTAGTCTAGTCCAATTTTTCCAAAGGATCTAGATGGCACAATTCTGTCTCGTGGTAAATCTCCCATCATTTGGTTGATGGTTTGGTTCTTTGTTCTAAAACAAGTAATGCACTTGTTCAATAGTCTTTTTACTCTAGCTTGACCAGATGGAATCCAATCCAATTGCCTTAACAAGTATAATGTAGTTTGTACTCCAGAATGTAATGATTTTTTGTGAAAATAATAACGAGATCAGTCAAATGATGATTCTTAGGTAAAAGTACTTGGTGCTTTTGAAATTCAGAAAGAGTTGAATGTTTTAATCTTCCTCCTACTCTCAATATTCCATTTTTGTCCAAAAATACGTTTAGAGATTATATGTTGCTATTTTTCGGAATAGGCTGTCCATTCTTCAAGAACTTTATTTCTGTTGAAAATTCAATTCGTTGTACTTGCTTCACTATAATTTCCGTGACTTATTCCAATTCCGACGCACTTAAATAATCAGTTTTCCTTAATTCTAATTTGATTTTGCAATTGTGAACAAATCTCAAGCACAAAGCTGCTTTTCTAATTAATCTACTAAATGAGGAATATCTTGTGATTAAGTCATTTTCTGCTTGCTCCTTTTCAACTACTGCATTTACAGCAACTGCTTTCGTAAATTCCAATTCCTCTATGTTTTTTCTGATTTCGATTAGTGGCTCTAAGGATGCTGGCCATTCTGATTCATTCAATGTTAAAAACTTAGGTCCCTGCCACCAAAAGTTGTTGTTTATAAGATCATCAAAGGCTAGTCCTCTACTTGTCAGATCAGCAGGGTTATACCTTCCTAAACAGTGATGCCACTCATCGGTATTGCTTAACTTCTACATTTCCATTTTTCTATTCTTCACAAACACTTTATGTCTATTCGGGTTTCCTTTGATCCAGTAACACACTATGGATGAATCAGTCCAATAAAATCGTTTAAGAGGCTGTGCTAATGCTGATTCAATTTTCCGACTTATTCTTGCCGACAAAAGTCCACCCATGAGCTCCAATCTTGGGATGGAAAGTGTCTTTATAGGAGATACTTGACTTTTTGAAGCTACGAAGGGAATAACATTTCGACCAACTGATTCTATTCGTAAATAAGCTACGGTTCTATGTGCCTTCTTAGAAGCATCCGAAAAATAATGCAATTGTATGTCAATTACGTCACTGGTTAACAATTTTTCAAAGTAACAGCGTGGGATTTCTTTTAAATACTTGATTTCTTCACACCATTTGTTCCAAGCAACTTCTAATTGTCTAGGTAATTTTTCATCTCAGTCCAAACCTAAACACCAAATTTCCTGTATCAAGCATTTAACTCGAATTGTGTATGGGCTGACAAAACCCGTTGGTTCAAATAGTCGACTTGCTGCTTGTAGCAAGTATCTTTTAGTCTCCTTTCTTTTGGATAGAAAAGCTTGCAGTTTTTAAAATCAAAATGAAGCATATTAGTTTTCTCATTCCATCCAACTCCTAGGACCTTTGAAGTTATCAAGTTGTTGTCCATGTCCAGTGCACTTCCAGATTCATCAACTACAAATTTTAAATTCTTTAATTCTTGGATAAGTTCAGGTGAGTTACTTCTCCATTTTCGAAGGTCCATACTTGCATCTTTAAAAATATGTACGCTTTCTTCGCAAGTTTTCAAAGCTTGCTGAACATTGTCTTCTCCACAAAGGAAATCATCGACTTCAAGAGATTGGTCCAATTGCTTGTAAGTTGACGGGAAAATGTCCATGTATTTTTTCAGATGATGCTTTATCGTAGCTGCAAGAAGGAAGGGGCTCGATTTCATACCAAATAAAACTCTGCACATTTGGAACACATCAGACTTCTGGCTCTCCAAATCTGAGTTTCCTGGATCATCACTCCAAAAGAATCTTGTAAAATCTCTTTCACTTTCATTAATTTCAATCATTAAAAAGGCCATTTTAATATAGGCAACGAAAGCAATGGTGTTTTTCCTAAATTTTATCAAAAGAAGAAACAAGTTTGGTATAAAATTTAGTCCAGTATGCAGACATTCGTTTAAACTTAATTATCCCTTATCATGTGATCCAGCATCAAATACTATCCTTTCCCTAGTAGTCTTTTTATCAGTGCGTATCACTGCTCGGTGTGGTAAATAGAATGTATTTTCCTGTAAATTCTCCTCTTCAACTGGAACACGTTCAGTAATATCCTCGGAAATGTAGTTCTTCATAATTGATCTGTATTCATTAAATAAACTTGGATCATTTCTTAAAGTTGTTCTTAATTTCATAACTCTCTTCTTTGCCGCTTGTTCATTAATTTCCCACAACGATTTCATATTCGGTTTCCAAGGAAATTTATAGCATTTATATTCATATGAAATTCCAGCATCAAATTCGGACATTATATCGTTGTCATTATTATCGCTATCTGATATCTTTGCTTCAATCCCTGAATTTTCAAAATTCCAAAATTCACTAAGTTGTTTGGAAATGATCAAATCATTAACTATTATGCTCATTGTAAATAGTTCCTCGCAATTTGTACTTTGTCCTTGTAAAGACCATCCAAACAACGTTTCAACTGCTACTAAGCGTTTGTTTAGTCGCATAATCCGTCCTGTAACTACTTCATAATAATGTTACGTTTTTAGCGTAGCGGGTTCGGATTGAATGGATTTTATATGAGGACAGCACAAACAAATTTATTTACAGCTATTTACAGGTATATACAGGATGACTTGGGAAAAGTAAAACTTCAGAAAGCACAGTCCAGCAATAATCAGTCACTTACAGCGTAAATACAAGTCTTACGCACAATAAACACGGTTTGCAAAACAGCTATAGTATAGCACAGCAACAGTCAATCACAGCGAGCTCAATAACACAGCGTTAACAGCAAACGCAAACACAGCTCAAGCGAAAAGCTACAAGTAAGCGAAACGCTTCTCTTCTCAAAGAGCGAGATCCACTTTGAGCGATCGACTGCCAGGAAGAGGCAACCCACCTCTTATATAGTCGGGCGAAAGCGTGGCCGTGCTACGGCGGAAGTTCCGAGAGGCTTCCGCGGTAAGGGAGAAAAACCTCGGCGCAGCCAGACTTCTCTCGGGGTTACCAGAACATTCTTCTCGCCAAGTCAACCCGGCTGGCGCGGAGTATCCCGTGACGCGCGGCTAGCGTTTTCACCTTTGGCGTGCGTTTTGCTCGCTCGTAACAATAATAATCACCACCCAAGAGAACCGATATTTCTTTATCATTAAATCTGCTCTTTGTACATTTCTTAAGTGTCTAAATCTTTTATCAATATTTTTAGGGGGAGTCGGTAAATGTGAGGTCGAAATATTTTCAGTTTCAATCGCTTCAATTTAAATGAATAAATTTGGATCATCTCTATTTTGCAATTTAATTTTCACTACATTATATTCTTTCATTTCATTTTTATTACTTCCAAATGTCAAATAGAAATATTTTCTCTTCTAACTATAGGGAAATTATATTTTTTGCTGAGTGATGATAAAATATAACTACGCTGACTTCCGTTGTCTAAGAAAGTGCGACATATTTCTATTTCATTTTCCTCTCCAATCAACGCAGAACAAGTATGCAATAAAATATTATTGGTTTTATTTTTATTAGTTTTCGTTTTAAAAACTGCCGAAACGACGTTATCAGTTTCATTTTTTTTTATCAGTACTTACACCACTCGAATAATTTTGATTTCGAAAACAGATCGAAAAATGATGTGATCCTTCCCCACAAATGGAACAATTTTTTTTAACAAAACATTCCCTAAAACGATTACCTTGATTTACGCACCGGAAGCAGTGGCTTTTTTCCCCTTCAAAATATCTCTTTTGTCTTTTGTATTAAAAGTATCGCATGATTCTTTTTTATGTGATTTTGTATTTCAGAATAAACATTTTTCTTTTTCGATGACTGGCGCCGATTGGCCAGATATAATCGGAAAGGCGTGTGTGTGTGTGTGTGTGTTTGTGTTTTAAGGACATGTTTGCGGTATTACGTTTGACAAAATGAGAGTTCTTATTTTTTATTCGTTCTTGTGCGGAAATGAAAGATGATGGTTTTTGATTATTTATTTGAAATGAACGTTCGCGGCTACGTATCTCTGAATTAAGAAATTTCAAAAGAGCTTTTTAAATCAAATTCCTTATCAATTTGAGAACGATTAAATTCTAAAACGAGATCTTGGGGAATTACCTCCATTAATATGGGTGTCAATAAATTGTAATAAGAATCTCCTTCTATACCCAAGCTTTCCAAACTGCGTATATGTGTTTCCGCGTTGTCATATAAATTCCTTAAACTCATAACATCATCAGAATTTTTAACAGGCGTTAAATTTAATAAATTATTAAAATGAGTGTTGATTAACACGTTTTTGTTTCCAAATCTGATCTTTCAGTAAATCTAGTGCTTTACCATAATTTTCATCAGAAATTGCAAATCCGTTAATGCATGCAAGTGCGTTTCCACATAAATATGATTTTAAGTAATTAAACTTATCAACTTTGCTTAACTTTTCGTTGTTATGAACGCAACTTTCAAATTGACTGTAAAAGTTTAACCAGTCCTCATATTTACCCGCATATTTATTTATGTACAATTTAGGTAAATTTATGTTCATGCATTCTGAGTTATTATTTTCTAATTCAGTTTTTCTTGAAACTGTATCATTTGGGATAGAATTCATTTTCTTTATTTTTAAAGAAAGTTTTGTTTTCCAAAATATAATTTTTTCTTGTATTTCTTCGGAAGTTTCTATATCTTCAGAAATTGTATCTTCAGTCAAAAGATCTACAATTTCTTCATTTAAAGAATTTAATCTACTTTCTTTTTCATTTAATTGTGCCAAAAAAACTTCAAATTGCTCTTCAGTTTCTGTTTCGTTATTAATAGATTCTTCAATTTTGTTAATGTTGTTCGCATGGCAGTACGTTTTTTTTTTATTTTAGAAATATTTTCTGCCATGTTCAAAAATCAATAATTCTATCCAGGGGATTCAGTTTCAAATTATAAACGGAAATCTTACCTGGATATTTGAATCTCCTATGAAATTAGAATATCAAATCAGTTCAATTTCAAGGCCGATGCTACCAAAATGGTTTGTCATTCATCATCAGTATGGTGGTTCAGTGTATTTAGTCAATCAAGTCCACATTTTTACAACAATAACAACTTTAATAACGAATTCAACTTTTAACTCAACTGCTCTCTACCATGGCTACATGCCTTCTTCTTCACCGGGCGCTCACCGTGCCCTCTTTGTGTTAGTGGGTTTTACCAACAATATCAATCATTCTTTTCTTTATTTAATGAAAAACTTTAATATTTAATACTATTTACCTCAAATGTTTAATTCTGATGCTATGATGCGATTATTCGTTTCCGCTTGAATCAAACTCTTGTAGAATAGCATGATCCAATTGTCTCCATTATTTAGTGAAACTGATATTATCAAAGAAGTATAGGCAAATTTTCCCAGTTTAGTGCAAGAAAATTGACAATTGAAATTTGGTTACATGTTTTTTGCAACAAATTTGAAGATTTATATCAAATTTTGTATGAAATCCATTGATGTGAAGTCTGTCTGGTTGTTTGAATACAAATAAATATGATAAACAGTAAATAGCTATACTATTAAAATCGATATAAAATTAAGCATTTAAATTAGATAACTAATTTTGTAATCAAATATCTTAATTTGTAATCTAATTAGATATATATATATTTTAAAATTTTGAATTCAATCCGTCCAAGAGTTTAATGTTTGTAGGTCTGTGTTTTTTCATCTATGTAAACGCGATAATATAAAAACACGACTTTGATCAATGAAATTCAATTGTTGATCGTTTTATTAAAATGCATTCACCGTAATGTGAAGCACAAATTCATATGCGGTTGCCTAAAAATGAATATTTGTACCTTTGACGGTATTGTCCAATGCCCATTATTTTATTTGGGGAGCGAGGTGGTGTCTTTAGTGGAGAGTATCCTGAGAATTTACACTTATTCAATGGGCTAATTTTATTCAGTAATTTTTATATTTTGAATATGCATAATTAGATTGATTCTATATATAATAAACACGTCGTTCGACGTAATAATCTACTTTCAGCAATAAATTGCCGTCCGGTTTTTCAACAACCAGCTTGCATTTCCTTTCAGTCTAAGATTTTTATTCTAGCGTATTAAAAAATTTTTTGTATAAAGTTTTTCTTCCTTCCTTCCTTTCCTTTCTTTTTCTATTTTCTTTTTTTTTTTTTTGAAGAGATTGTGGGGGGAGGGGCAACTATTTTTTTCTGTACAAAAAATTAAAATTTTATAATATAACTTAGTCAATAAATTTTTAAAGAAAAGTTTCATATGAGGTTTTTAAACGTTTTGGTTCGGTTTTAAAGTGTTGACATTAATACCCAAACATTATTTTTCATCTAATTTCCATTAACATTTTAAATTACTCAAAAATTATTTTGCCAAATTTAAATAATACGTCATACATAACCATACAACAATTTTGTTATTTGTCAAATGCGATTCAATAATAGAGACGATAACTTTTGAAATCATCGTTTAATACCGAAATAACCAAATCCACTAAGCAACCAACAACACTGTTTGAAATATTTTTTATTTCGGAAATAACCTTTCTACGAAATGCGGCTTAAAATTTTATTATCAATTATCTTCAGTATTGCATCTTAAGAATTATACTTCTTTTAGAATTCTAATAAAATTTTTAAATAAGTTTACTCATTATATTTCTAAAAAGTTATTCATTTTTTTTTTGAACTAAATCATTTAAAAAGGATTTTGAGACAAATATGTACTTCAAAAACATCTATAACTTGCAACTTATTTTTATTAATCTTTTAAAATATTAAAATTTTGTCAAACCACGAGATTTTGTAATATATTATGTTTTCAAAATATTATTTCTATCAAAGCTTCGATATATGAAATAACTAATTTTTAAATCTTCATTCAATGCTGAAATATAAAAATTTGCTAAATAAATTCAGAATTGAAATATATTTTGCAAGCTTTCAACCTTAAAATTTTACTTTAGTTCATCTTATGCATTACTTTTCTAGTGTAAATCGTTATGCTATTTGATTTTTGCATATTGAATTTCTAGAAAGGTAATCTGATATTTTGTATTATTTTATTAAGATAAGTTTATGGGCTAAAGTTTCATATTATTCCAAAAATATGCATATGAGCACATTTTTGGTAATAAGTAAATCTTTTTTACATTGTTGAAATAAAAGTTGGAGTAAATATCTACATTGAAAATATCCTTATTTTTCCTCTTATTTTTATTAATCTAAAATGCTATTAAAACAATTTTTTGTCAAACTTGAATAATACGGCATATGTCTGTAGCTGACTTCCACAGCCGTTTTTTATTGCCAATCTGTTTTCATTCATTCATCAAATGCTGCAGATTTTATAAACTTTGCATGATTTTTTGTACTTCAACAATTTTATTTCACGCATATTATTTGTGGTAAACAATTTTTTAAAAAAATATCCTACTTCATATCCAACGGAAAAATGAAGCATAGAGCTGGCCAAAATTTTTGATGTTTCCTGATAGTAAATCAGCAATTCTCATTTTTTTTTTAATCCAAGAAAGTTTAAAATAACTCAAGACACAATTCTTTGATTCCTCGATCCTGCCCCTCCCACTATTGTCTATACAAAACACGATAGTTCCAATTCTAATTATTTATTGAGATACTTCAAAAATAACCTAAGGTGTCTTTTTTATTATTATTATTTTGCCGTCCAATTAAAATCTACTTTTGACAGATTATCATCACTTTCATCAGAAGCAAGTAAAATTGCTTGAATATTATCTTCTTTAGTAATTTCATGCTTTTACAAGTCAATTTTTAACCCATAATTTTTCAAAACAGAACTTGAATTATGCATTTAGAATTTTTCATATGTAATCATAATATATATATTGGTCATCAAAATTTCCGACATCCCTTTATAGAATAAGGCGATGACTCCCTTTCGCAATAACAAGATCCACAATACATTTCATGCGAAACCTGCTTTGTAATTTGCCGCAGTGATAATCCAATAGTTTGCTTTTACATCCTTACATTAGCTTTAATACAGAAAAGAGTTCTGGCATTTATCGGGAAAATAAATAACGTATCGGTATTCTTACATATCATTCATCGTTAAGAGGGCAATGGAAAACATTTCTTTTAGTAAATAGCCATAAAATCGTTCCTATTTTGACGTAACAATACAGCAATATAGACATCAAAGCCCTTTGAAAACACAATTATTGCGATTGTGTCACTTGCGCTTTGTCGCATTTGCGCTCACTCATTAAAAAGTGTCGTTTGCTCTCACATTGTAGATTTACTAGGATTTAATTACCTTTGGCCGGAAAACTTGGCGTGCATCTAGAGGGGCTCTAGATATGCATGTTTCTCGCATTGATAAGAGATAATTAAGGGTCCTTTTCTATGAAATATTCGCTTTTTTTCACGGTAAAACTTGTAAATTTTCTTTAAGAAGGTTAGTAACATTTTTGACAGTTTAATTTAGATTAGGGGTTAGATTAAATTTAGATGTAAAATGGTCTGCCAAAAAAATATATAAATCTAGATGATACAATAAACTGAATAGTAGAAAAATATTCTTTTGACAAGGGCTTAAAGAGCTGCCTTGTAACTATTGAGAATAAACAAAATTGTAGTAAAGTTATAAATAATGGAATTTTATTTGAAAAAAAAATTGTGAATAATAATAATAATTGAAAGATAATTCAATAATAATAGAAAAATAATTTGTAATAATAAAATGGAATTGAAAAAACTAAGTCTAAACTTCAAGAAATAAAATGCCTTTAGGTAGTATGATTAATTTTTCATGTATTAATTATTTATTCTTAATTTTTTTGCCTATATTAATCTTGTAACTTACCTAATTGTAACATAATGGTTTTTATGTAGCAGTGTGATAGAGAATATTTTGTTGTATTTTAAAAACTGTTCAATTGAAATAATTTAGTTAATTTTTGTTACATATTCGAATATTAGCATTTTCTGAATAAACTATTTACACATACTTTGCTACAAGTTTTTTTTAAACTAATGTATTGCATAACCACTTGACAACGATGAAGAATCGCAAAGAAATTTTTTAAAAGCACATATCTACTGCTAAATAAATTTATCTAATTATCTTAAAGATTATGATAACAGACGATGATGAAACTGAAAGTAAATGCATTTCCTTAATATATATTACTAACGCTTATTTGCTAATGTATTTGGCAGATATTATACTTCAAAGATTCTAAATTAATCAGCATAAAATTATAATATTTATTTCCTTGCAAATTATAAATTTAAACAGCAGTTATGTTTTTAAAAATACCTTCTTAAAATAGCCAATAAATATTTCAGTAGTGGAAAAGGTTCCTTATATAGAGACCACCAAATAAAGTGAATAATTACATAACAATTTATGTATTTTGAATAAAATTGTATTCAACGGAAAAGGAAACAAAGTTTGTTTTCCCTCATATAATTGTAAGGCTATCAAATGTCCAAATTTCCATAAATATTTGAAATTTTTAAAAAGGAAAATATAATTATTATATTTTTAGCCTTTCCTTAGATCTACTTGATTTGTTTGAATATTATATTATGCGAAGCTATAATTTATACTAAATATAGAAACATCATTTAATATCCACCCTGATTGTAATATAGTCAAAAATAATTAATCTTTAAAAAATTGTCAATAAAATCTATAGATACATCAAATTTTAGAATAGCAAACCTCTATAATAAATGTTTATTTGTCAAATATTTGTAATATAGTTGGAAGGAATTTGAAATAATGTTTGAAAACTGTGCTTTAAAAACTATACTTGTATACAATGTTTTTAATAATAATTGTTGTAGATATAAAAGTGTCAAAAAAATTTTAATCACCATAGCTTTCATGTCATTTTATGTTTTTAAATTTTGCTAATACTAAAGTTTTATGTCATTTTATTAGAAATAAAATTACGTTAACATTTACTTAAATCAGATTCGTAATGAAAAACAAATTTAAGAAGAAAAATATGTGCATAAGTGGATTAATTTGATTATGAGATTCTGCTAATTAAATATATATATACATGTAAATTTCAGCAGAAAAATAATATATTTCAATTGTTTTTCTGCGTTTTTTTATGCAATACATTAACTAGGAAAAAAATACCCCTTGTTTATTTCGACAAAGATTTATACCAAATGTCCTTTTGAAAATTATTCACCATGTGATTATTATTTACATAATCAATAGTAAACTTTTATACAGAGAAATGTCTTATTATGTCTGATAGAGAATGTATATTTTACAAAACAAGCAATATAAAAAACAATTTTTTAAAATCAAATCCTACTTAGGTTAACAAAGAATTTTTTGTTTTAGTTACTTTATATTAGATAATTACCATTAATATAAATATGACAGAATCACAATATGAAGTGGCAAAATAGAAAGCGGATTCTCCTTTCTATATATATGGTGTTTGAACTCGCAGCCCAAGGGATGCGAATCCAACGCTCTACCAACCAGATTATCCCGGTCTAACAATTATAATTACTATAAATCATTTATCAAAAAATTATACTAGCATTGAATTTTCGACGCCAATTGAGGATTTAAATCCAATTGTGGCAACGAAAAATGCGTGATTTTTCTACGCCATTTGAGGTAAGCAATACAGATTAGAAATTTTTAATTTTCTTTATTCTGTATTAATTTAATTCGAAAGTACTTCAAAATGAATCGGAAAAGTCGATTAATGAACAATTTGCAATTTTAAATGCATCAATGAAAATATACTGAATCGTTTCAAATAATCGGCTGAAAACATGTTAAGCCGAACTGTTGTGTTTGTTTGAAAAAATAAACCCAATACGTTACTTATTTAGCGTCAGGAAAATGAAGATATTTGGAGAAAAGTTAGTTTTTAATTAATTAATAAAAATGAATGAATTAATATTTGAAAAAACAGTATTAATATCAAATGTCATCCTCTACAAGTTTTAAAAAATCTACTTTAACTTGCTTGGATGAATAAAAGGTATTTTATTACAGATTGAAAAATTGAGCAAGATATAATATTAATTATGTTTTTTTTATATTAATTATGATCTTTTTGCTTTAGTTTTTCTAAAACGTTAATTAATGATAATGATTATAACTGCTTTCTCAGAGTAACGATAGACCTTTTGATCTGAACATCAAATTAAGGAAATAATTTTAAATCTAATTTAAGCGCCTTGGGGGGAACCTCACCCCCCTACAACAACAAAAAAAAAGAAAAAAGAAAAACTTAATATTATTAATACCAAGCAGTTTCAAATTCTATTTCTGCTTCGCCAATGCCTATAACATATTTATTACCTTTCAATAAATTATTTTTTCAAAATAGCCTGGTATTGTATTAATTAAAGGGCTTAAAAAATTCATCTAAATTAACACCTTCAACACCTATACAGAACTGCATTATCTTAATAACACTTGGGCATATGTGATGAAGTTAATATGATATAAGTACTGGCTTTTTGAATAAGTCAGCAAAGATTTATCAAATATCCACTGATAAAGTTTATTCATTTCTTAGTTCAGATATAATGTCATTAAAAATTAATTGAATTTATCCTTACCATACCGTCTACTTTTGCTGAAAATAGAACCAACTCAAGAGATTTTAAAAACAGAAATATGCAAAATAAGAACAGAAAACTGTAAGTGATGATGAATTTCATTCAAGAAGAATTGTTTTCACTTTTCAGCTATTTCGCATAACGTGAAATTAATGCTTCTATCTAGATCAAAGCAACATTTGTCTTTCCAAACCACATTTTTCGGAAAAAGAAGATTTGATTTTGCTTAAGAAAGGGTCTATTTCTTTGATTTTAGACGCCGATCTTGTATTCTGTATGAATATACCACTATTAAATTTGAGATATTCTCTATACAGTCAATTTTGGAATGTTGAGCTCTGGATTGACTGTTTCTAATCCAGCAAAACAGTAACCTAAAAAGTATAGAAACATGTCATTTTTTCCCTTCATATATATGACGCTTTATTCTCACCAGTTCTGTCCGGTTGAAGTAAGAATACTACTAATTTCAACCACTAAGCTTATTAAAATGTTACGATTGCATACAAAATAAAAATCGTAAAGCATTACGATTGCATACAAAATAAATCATAATCATACTCTCCCTCTATTCTATCTCTCTTTCTTTGTTTATATATTTATACTAGCTGTCTTTGGCGTCCAGTCGGTTCGTCAGTATTAATACTCACAAAAATGTTTTAAATAATATTTTATGTAACTTTGTCTCATAACAAGTTTTTCACCAAACTATTTTTAAACTTCAAATTTTGATAGTCATATACACTTATAGTATAATTTAGTATTACTTTCTTCAGATGTTCTGGTCATTCTACTACCCATATTTCTCTTTCTACCCATGCAATGATTGTCCCGGAATTGATACTTTACTTAAATGTTGAAAGGAAAGGTCTAAAATTGTACGTTTTTATAGAATAATGAGATTCAAATTTTTATAAATCAGTAAATCGGTCCAGCCGTTTAGGTGGAGCTCTGTCTCCTAGACACGCCCAGAAGAATTATATATAATTTTGCAAAATTTTAAATTAATTTTCACAGCAATTACTTTTATTTATTAATTAAAATATAAAGAGAATAATGTTGTAACGTTGAAAACTTATTAAGATATATGTAGATCCATATCTAAGAAATAACACCATTAAAATTGTAAATGTTCATAATCTATTAAAATTTAAAATCTCTCTTACTTTGTTTAACTCAGGGAAAATAATATTTTATGGAAAAAAAATTTCTGGTCAATATATATCATGAAAAATTTTGCAGTTATACTGCCAAAACTATCTAAATCAAAAACTTCTTTTCAAACTATCTAAATCAAAAATTCTCTTTTTCCTACCAAACGACTCAGCAAACCCGATATTTTGCTGCTAAATAATAAAAAATAAATACTACGGAAAAAAAATATCCCATTTTATGAATACAGTAATCAAACTCGGAATTATAACCAAAGAGAACATTTGTTGGCATTTTTTTTAATTACGAAATTGGATAAAAACACCGCACAAAACATAAATCAGCCAATTTTCAAACGATCTGCAAAATCAAATAAGGAAAGAATATTTAGTTTGCTATTTTATAATTAAAACTGTTTCAAGAACTGGTATGGGGGAGATTGAACTTCGGAAAATAACTAATACTAATTTAAATACAGTTTCTGAAACATTAAGCATTTTAAATCATTTATTTTAAAAATTTATTTTTTTATATACTTTTCGATATTTTGCTTTAAAATAAGTAGTTTTTGTCACTATGTTAGAATTTATAACTTAAAAAATCCGGCACCTATTTATCACTTTTAAAAAATTATGCTATTATCCGGTGAGAACATGATATTGTTTTAGAAATGTCGTTTTGTGCTGTCAACAAAAACCCGTAAGCGAAAAATAAAAAAAATCGTGGGTGAAAAATAAAAATTTTACTATCTGCACGAGCATCTCAAAAAATCAGGTTTTAATAACAAGTTGCCATCCTATTCCCGAAAGCTCTGATTTTAAAAAAAAAATTAAAAGTTCATTACTACCTCAAATAAAATAGAGAAAAATGTCATTTTGAGCACGTGATTATAAGAAATGAAATAAGTAGGAATTGCGATATTTTTTTTTTAAACAATCAATGCGAGACAAATTTCTTTGGATCGTTTGCAATACTAAAGGGACTCATTCATTGAACCAATGAAAATGAATAAAAATACAATTTAACTCGCATGAGCAGGTGCTGCTTTGCAGTTCAAGAAATTATATCCTGGTATGATACATAGAAATATGCATAGTAGATTTCATTGTAATCTTTTTTTCTAGTTTTTTTTTTATCAAACACATAGGATTTCAGAAATGAAAAAAATTATTAGCTTGTTTGTATTATTACAAGACTCAGTGCATACATTTCATAGTATATATACAAGCAGTTTTGTCTTTTAAATCTTTTATTGTTCAAAAGGCTGAAGAACTTAATCCCATGAAGAAACTACGAAATCGTAAACCTATGTTTGAAATCAAATGATACACTAATATAATGAATTATATTTGTTCCACTATCACTCCCTTATTCTCTTACTTTGTGTGGGAATAAAACATATTCTAAACATAAGATCCCCTTACTAATAACTAAAACCATTAAGTCTGGTGATTTCGCTATAATTAATTTTATTATATTAGAAATTCATTTTTATGGCTGAATACGATGTTGCTTAGTTTGAATGTTTATCCCTTAATGCCAAAAGAGAGAGAGAGAGAGAGATCCGCAGCTATTGGCCAGAAAAATAAAGGCAGGTATCTAATATAAACACTATATAGAATGGAGTATGTAATTAACCTTTCTGAGAAAAGAAATAGAAATATTTTCTTCTTGAAAAAAGTTTGAAGTGCCAAATCCAGCATCTTCATCATCACTTATATCTAAAACAAATTCCATCTGTATCTTCAAATAGCATTTTATTAATTTCTTGAGTTAAAACTTTCCGATATCCGAGCATTTTTGCAGGAAGGTTTAGTAGCTGGCGAGCAGAAGTTGTACGGTAAATAAAGTATCTACCGTCACTTTCTTTGGGCTCTAATTAACAGTGACAGTGGGAAAGGAAGCACCACCCTCACCATTTTACGACCCTGCTGAGAAAAGGGGGAGAAAAAAAAGCAGATGGCATTTCGTCCCCTCGCCCAGTCAGTGGATGTTTGAATGTCCTGCTGTCTCCGCCGCATTCAGAGTCAGAAGGTTAAGAGTGCCATATACAGAAAAAAAAAACTCGATGTCGACGAAAGCGCCTCCTATCGGTGGGGGTGATATGGCGGTGACTAAGCTAACGAAAGAAGAAGCTTAAAAGGTTTGATTGACAAACCGAATAACACCCAATCAGAAAAGAATTCCTGGTCCCCAGGAGATACTGCTGTTAGGAAGTGTTACATTCAGAAGGTCATTTGACCCATCCCCATTAAAACTTGCCCTTTCTCATTGTAGAGGCTTCTCGGAAACCGACACCTGTTTTGGGAGACATCACCCCCCCCCGGCGCACACACTCCAAACTTATTTGGAAAAGTTACTCTTTGAGCTAGATATTTTAGATTTTCTCTGCTTGCACAGAAAATCGTACTGAGGGCAGCGGGAATGTTAGAAGGACTCTTAGAACATAGAATTCATCACTGATTAATTATTGAAGCACTTCGAATTTGAGGCATTTAATTACTTTTCATAATTCTGTTAATATCGTAGAATCCAGTAATTAAGAAGGAGTAATTAAATAATTTAATATTTATAAAATTTTATTTGACACGACTTTATTTTTAGCAATTATTACGTATATTAATTTTTCAATCCAGGAGAATGGGCAACATCTGCTTGTATGAAAATGTGACTTCGGACTCATTTCCGAAAAATGGGTTCAATCCTTTATCTCAATAGTTTTATTACTAACAGTGAATTTTAATAAAGTGTTCCTTTTTTAATTTTTTAAATAAATTATTTATTTAAAATATATATTGAATTGTCTTAAATGAGAAAGGAAATGAAAAAAATTAAGTTGCATTTTTCAACTTGTGCAACATTGCCTGGTGTTTCTGTGTAACTGGGATGCTCCAGATTTCTGCCTGATTTTCGCAAAAAAAAGAATATCCTAAATTTTAATTAAATGGCACATTTGTACCGCATTAAAAAGAAAAGATAAATATATTTAATTTGGAAATAACGTTAGGATGAATTCTTTTCCTCAGCTTTCCTAAACATGGGATATAACCAACTTAATACAATTTACATAAATTGGAAGGAAAAATAATGAATTAAATTGTAAAATGCACATATTGGATTGAATGCCTCCTGGTTTTGAAGATTTTTAAACCATTAATTGTGTAATTATTTCTAAATTTACTTTGGTTTAATTATTTATCGGATTTTGAAAGTACAACCATTCATCTGCTTAGTCAGGATTTGTTGATATATTTTGCATCAGAATCTGGAATATTTGAGACTGAAAATTCGTCTAATATTTTTTTTCTTATAAATAAAAAAATAATATGGAAATAATAAAAAGAAGGTAGACATTTTTCAAAAAATGAATCTAATTTCTAAAGAATTTGTTTCAATATAATATGGTTAATATGGTCACTAACATTAAACACAAAGAAAAAGAAAAAAAAGAGTAAATAACTGCAAAGCTTTCTCTCTCTAACATTCATTATGAGTCAAGACTGTTCCGCATTTCTGAAAGCTTGTCACCAAATTTTGTTTATTTGTATGTAACTAAAGTTTTTTTAAAAAGTTGTGCGAGATTCAATTAAATAATTTGGTAGGAATATTGCTTCGTACGAAATAGAAATTAAGATTACTCCCAAGTCACCAGGAATTGATAAACAAATAGTTGTAAATTATATTGTTACACAAATGCTTACACATTAAAAAGTATTATTTTTTTGTCATATAAGAAAACGTTGTCATAAAAGCAGTGACCAACTTAATTATAGTTAATTTTTATAATTCAGATTTATGGTTGCTAAAATTTACTTGTTCTTGATTGCTTACTCACACGAGTATATTTAACTTCAAATTCTATGAGACATTTAACATTTACTACTTTTCTAAAAACCGTATACCATTCCGCATTTTTTGCAATGTATCTCTTTTAATTTTCAATATTCTCAACTGAAATAGGAACTTGGAAAAACGAAAGTGTTTAAACTTAAACTAATACAAAAACTTTCTCATTCAGTATTATTTATACGCTGTACAGATAATATTCTAATCTAATAATAATTAATTTTACTAATATTGAGCCTTATACATCCAATAATTCATTACATTAAAGAATAACAAGATTTTAAAAATTTGTAAAATTTACAACGCTATAACTTCCGAAACTATAACAGCACAAAATAGATTTTTGCATCACGATAAAGATTAAAAAACCATGTCTTTTTAATGATACCAAAGTTTTCTTGAGACATCAATGTTTTAAAGAAAAAACTTTTAATTTCCAATCAACTAAATCATTCACTATAACTGAATAATTTATGAAATTTGAATATCGTTCTTCTGTAAAAGCTGACGATTTTAGACCACTTCATAAGCGGTCTCAAAAAAAGATACGCTACCAGGTTTTCTCGACAGTGATTTGCCTATGGTTATGAAAATACTGTTTGTTCAAATATTGATATGTAAAAAACTAACAGATTTGATAGCAGAAGACAGAAAGTTTATTTATTTAAAACTCGAAGTATGAGGAGTATTTTTCAGAATATGATTCCTTAGGACAAAAGGACTGTGTAAAATGTAAACTTCATGATTTTTTTATTAGAACATTTATTGGCTGAAGTCATATAAAATATTTATATTTGCATCATTTAAATGTTTTGAAAGCAAAATTAAAAATTGAATTTTACGAAAAATCAGTGAAATTGCTGTTGAATAATTCTTTGAGATGTTATGAATATTACAAAAGATTTAAATGAAATCTGCTATGCATATTTCAATGTATCATGTCAGAACATAATTTCTTGAACGGCCAAACACCACGTGCTCGCGCAATTTAAATTATATATTTATTCATTTTAATGGTTTCATTGAATGACTCACTTTAGTATTGGAAACGATCCAAAAATCTTTTTCTCGCCTTTATTGTTTAAAAAAATATCACATTTCCTATTCATTTCATTTCATATAATCACGTGCTGAAAATAACATTATTCTAGTTTTTATTGGCTGTAGTCATTAATTTATTTTTTTGAATCAGAACTTTAGTAAATGCTATGGCAACGCATTATTCAAAGCTGATTTTTTGGGACGCTCGTGCAGATAATAAAATTTAAAATGTTTATTTTTCACATACGGATTTTTGTTGGCACCATATAACCTTATTCCCAAAACATGTTCTGAAATGGTAATAATTATTCTGCAATATACATAGAGTTTCAATGCTGAACGACTTTGCTTTCAATTTTCATATTTAAAAAAAATGTACTTGGCTTCAAGGAAAAACGTTTATATTAATTAAAGTTTAACATTTCCACTCTAATTTATCGTGTATATTTTATGTACTCTGACAGAAAATTAGTAAGAGATAAGTAATATAATGAACAGAACTGTTTAATGCCTACATAATAATATGACAGAATTATATAGCTATCAAAAACCGAAGATTTAATAGCTAAATACTTTTAAGAAAAAGCTATACAGAAACCAAGTTATATAAAATATTTAAAGCTTTAGATATATTTTCTACTATTGAACCAGCTGATCGTCAAAGGCGACTTTTTAATAAAGATATTGCTTAGTGAACTATTGTAATATATATACACATATATACATTTTTTACCCTTTTACGACTGTAGATATCGACGATTTTGAAGAAAACTCATTCAGAAACATGAGAATATTCAAGTATTAGTAAATAATAAAAAAATATATAAATTTTCTTATAACTTACTTTCTTTAAGTGAATTATTACCACTAATTGTTTTTTTCTGATAAAAGCAATCTTATTTTTCAATTGATAATAAAATTAACTATTATTTATTGCAAGATATATGAATAAGATAAATGCATGTACAAAATCTCATAAACACAAGACCAAATAAATAAAATTTTTACAAAAAAAGAATGCAGACAAAATAGCATTGATTTATGAATTGTATGTAAAAAAGTGCAGTTATAAAAAATTCCAGAGAAAAAAAAAAGCTTCGAATGCATGTGCTTTCTCCTTTCCCCCCCCCCCATTCATTTTTTTCTTTGATCCTCTATAATCGCAAAAGGATCCGAATTTTCATTCGTTCGAGATATCTGAGATCAACGAATTTTGGCAATAAACAGTCAAATTAAAAGAATCTTAATTTTTTTTCATTGCCAAAATTTTGGATTTACGAATTATTTTTTCTGTTTTCTGCCATCCGCTTGGAAAATAATTTTTTTTTTGTGTGTGTGTTATATGCAGCTGGACCTGCACTTGAAAATAATATTTATGATTTTTTTATGGTTGTTTTTCATCTTTACTTAATTTACAAATTGAATTTAAAAAAAAACTTTTATTGTCTCATCCGGTATATTATGTGCTGTGCATTTTACTTCTGAAATTCTATTACCACCAATTAGCCCGTCCCGAAATGCAGCTAAATATGCAAAATTCAAATTCTTTTACAAAAGTTTACAAATTTTGTTTTCAGGGTTGCGGTAGTATTCGCTGAAACAAGTGTAGATTGTGAAGGCGCAGACGACCACAGCTGTGATGGTAAACAAAATAAAACAAATCAAAAACGAAAAGCAGAAAGAAAATAATGCTGAGGGGGAAATTTGAAGACGGGGTGAAGACCAGATAATAAAAGTAACAATCCATCACGTGGTAAAAGGAGGGTTTAGTGTGTATTCCTCCGCGAAAGGGAGGAGTTAAAGGAACTTTAGGGGGAAGTTCAAATTATTTTTCCAAGTTTAAGTCTAAATTGCTGTTTGTACTCATTCTCCTAATTTCTTTTTTAAAAAAAATATATGTATCGGAAAGAAGATACCAAAACGAATGTATTTCAGTTGCTAGTTTTATTTTATTTATGATAGATTTTTTTAAAAAAATGTTTAAATGGCGCCCTTGACATTTTTTCAATTTTTATTAAATATTCAAAAATACTTTGACACGTACGAAAAAAAAAATCCTCCAGGAGAAACCTGTGTTTTTATTCACTCTTCCGATTGCAGAACGACTTCATAAAAAAGACCCCTTAATAGCAAACGAAACACGGATACAATATTTTATCATAGGATAACATTACGTTTGAAAATTGTAGGTGGCGTGTATACGGCACTCTTAATGAAACTCAGCGTAGGAATCGCCACACTCATATCAACCTTTTATGAGTCCAATCACAGCAAAGCTCACGTTAGCTCACTAATGCTTCTATAAGGTAGGAATGACGAATATTTTAGAAACGGTTATTACGTAAGCAATATCAAAAAGTCACAAATCTCAGTCAGTGACCAATACTTTTCAAAAATGGGTGTTATTCAAATCACTGACACGTTCTTATTGGTTAATATTTCGATTTTAGCTCTCGGATCACGATAGAAAGAAACAATCGATACGATCCGTCTAATGGACGCTCTCGAAGCCAATTTCAGTCTAGAGGTGGGTCGTTCGCGAACGAACGGGTCAAAACGAACGGGTCATCTAAGTGAACGAACTGAGTCGGGTCGCCATTTTCCGGATTAGTCGTTCGTTCGCGAACGACTGTGTGGATCCACACAGTCGGTCGCGAACGAGTGTGTGGATCCACACAGTCGGTCGTGAACGAGTGTGTGGACCTGATTATTCCTGTTTACGAACGAGTGTGTGGATCCACACAGTCGTTCGCGAACGAGTGTGTGGACCTGGTTATTCCTGTTTACGAATGACTGTGGGGAACTTGCTAATTTCATGCCTGAACCTCCTAGAGATAAGATGTTGGTGGTTATGTCCGCAAAAGAATGGGAAAACAGGGGGAGGGGAGAGGAGGCAGATGTTTCAATGTCGCTTAGCAAAAGACTAGTAGTTGACCTTGGGTGATTACACGGCGTTTAGCTTTTTTATCACAACAAATTTTGGACACTCGTTTAGAAAAAAGGAAGTACTTTATGGGAGGTAGCGATAACATTTTTCAATTCCTGGAATCAGAAAGTGTGGGAATTTTCTTCTTCTTCTGGTGGATGGAGGTGAAGGAGGGCATTGCCGTTTATTTATATTGGAGATTTCAGGAAGTTTTAACTGTAAAAGATTTTTATTGAAAAAATGTTGGAGTATATTACAACTTTTCTGTTATGATACCAAAATTTACCTTTTAATACTACTAATTAAAAAAACATTTCAGAAATACTTTATAATACAATATAGTCTTAAAATGAATCAATTCGAAAATTTTATTTGTCTTTTTGTATTTTGCGTGCTCTTTTATTCGTAAATTTAAGATATTATAAAAAAATATAAAATAAATTTTATTTAAGTCACGTGCACTGCTGTCATGATAAATAATTTACTTATTTTTTAAAAGTTTATATATATATAATTTTTTTTCAAAGTAAATAAATGTCACATCTATTATTGTATCATTGAATCCAATTATTTTTCAGCTGTAAAAATAGTTATAAATGAAAAAAAAAGAAAGAAAGAAAGGTGCTCATTCTCATTTGTTTAAAATTGCTTTTATGTTATTATTTATTTGCTTAAATATTCTTGTTTTGTTAAATTTTGAAACACTGCAATATACTATCTCGCTCTGGTTTTAAGAAAAAATTTATATTATATATATATATGTATATATATATGCTTCAATTAGCATTTTTATTTTCTCATTTATAAAATTTAGAGAAAATATCGCAATTGACAAAAAAATTTGAACTCAAGATTTTAATGAATCTCCACGTTTCATTCTTCCTTCAATTAGAAAACACATTTTCAGAAAATGTCTGTTTGACAAAAATAATGCAAAAGCCTTTTGAGCTAGATGGATGAAATTTGGTATAAGATCTTGGCACCAAACTTATACATTTCAATCAAATTTTCTGTAACATCAGTGTAGAAGAAATCTGTCTATCTGACTGTTTAAAACGTAAGTTAGTATGGGAACTACAGAACGATAAAAGCTGGATAGTTAAAGTTTGGGTACACATACCTAGTGTATATTTTATAAACATCTGTCAAATTTTCTGCCAAACTCGTCATAGAGTTTACGGCATGCCAGTCTGCACTTTCAGAAAGTTGACTTAATTTTTTTAGTATTAATAGTTTATATATATGTAAATATATATATTCATTTCTACGCTTTTGTCAAATCAAAATAGGCATAATTTTACAATAGTCTGTGTATTGGGAATACAAAAATAAATTTTAAAATTTAATAAATAATTTTTAAGAATTATTTTAGCAAAAACTATGCATTTTTATAAAACTGAAAAAATACTTTAATTAGAAAATACCCAGTTTACATATGCATACTTATACAAAGGTGCTTGTACAAAAGTTGAGTTCAAAGTGAATCCTGTCCTTAATTCAATTCATACGACTATTGGCATATATTCCAGGAAGTAAAAATAACTTAAAAGAGGAATAAATTGAAAAGATTCAAATGAAATCGTGCATATTTCAATGCATCATATCAGAACATAATTTCTCGAACGGTAAATCTACCTGTGCTCGTGATAGTTAAATAATATTTTTATTCGTTTTAATTGTTTCATTGAATTAGTCACTTTTTTATTTTAAAAAATATATCACATTTCCTATTTATTACATTTTATATAATCATGTGCTCCAAGTTACATTTTTCTAGGTTTTATTTGCTGGAAAAATTAACTTATTTTTTAAAAATTGGAGCTTTGTAAATGCAATGGAAATACATTATTAAAAGCTGATTTTTTTGAGATGCTCGTGCAGATAATAAAATTTTTATTTTTCGACTATGGATTTTTGTTGACCCTAAGTACCTCGTCTCAAAAACAACATCAGGTTCTGACATGATAAAAATATTACTAATGTTACTTAAAAATTATTGAATAATATTATAAATAAGTATATAATATCTCAAAAGTTAAAATAGTGCCAGTGGTGACTGAGCTTTATTTTTTATGGAATTATCTAAACGTAATAATAAAGCTACGTACTGACAAAATTTCATATTAAAATAATTATGTAAATAAAATAAATAAATAAAAGGAAAAATTTCATAGTAAAAAAGTAAAATTGGACCTAAAAAAACGTTTTTAAAAAGCATTACAAACACCATTAAATAACAATGTAATCTCAGGCAGTAAAATAACTAATGTTTAAAATTATAAAACCTAGACAGTCATCCCGTCCTGCGAAAGGGGAATAGAATCATAAGAGTGTAAGCATTCCCCCCTTTTCTGTTTTATGTATAACATATTTCTCAGAAAGAACAATCTATTTAGCAAAATAACAACACATACGTCGAGAAGTAAACACAATAATCACAATACAACCGGAAATTTCCGGATTGGGAAGTGACGTAATGAGTCAGCACAGAAGCAACAAAGTCGTTCGTTCGCGAACGAAAGAGTCTAGTTTAATCGTTCGCGAACGAAAGAGTCCAGTTCATTCGTTCGCGAACGAAAGAGTTGATTCTTTCGTTCGATGAGTCTGAAAAGGTCGTTCGCGAACGACCTGAAACGAACGGGTCAAATTGGTGAACGAACGATTTTGAGTCGAATCTTTGAAATGAACGAGATTTCCCATCACTAATGTATAGAGAGCTTCAGAGCCACAGAGAAAGATATTCAGAGGTCTCACTTCGAAGTTTGGTAAACGATTGCAGCGCCACCGCTGTTGGCGTTGTAATACAGGAACTAAACGAAAGCCGCGAATTTTCCAAACGAAATCGAAACTTAGCGCCATTTTGAGTGTTTTGGCTGTTGACGTCGGAATTTGAAAGATTATTTTTTAGCATTTGAAATTATTATTTAGCTTAGATTTATCTTGTTTTGTGAATTTTCTCTTTTTTACATGTTTAAATTCTTCTTTTTTTCCTTCCTTGTGTACTGTGTCTTTTATATTTTTAGAATGGATGCTAACGCCGAACCTTGTGTGACTCCGGATAAATCATTGGGAAAATTCTCCTTGGGCCAAATGAAATGTTGTCTTTGTTGTAGAAGTCGGAATGAAGCACCTGGATTAATATTATTCTAGTTTCCTTCGGATGAGAGCAGGTATGCTTAATTGTTTTGAAATTAAATATGAAAATAAATAGTAATAAATTTAAATTAACTGATTTATAGAACATGCGGAATTTCCATTTCTGTTATTGAATAACTGTCGTATTTTGTAAATTTAATCATATAAAATAATATTTTTAGTTATTTTTAATTTTTTATTTTTTATTTATTTAGTTATTTTATTTTTTATTATTTTTTTAATCAGTAATCTATATGTTAATTTGTGTGTGTGTGTGTGTGTGTGTGAATTCAGCAATTCCAGCTGTGTAATGAACATTATTTAAATTTGTAAAAAATTACTACTGAAACGAATTGTAAAATTCTATTGATTTTTTAGTTAAATTTAATGCTAGTTATTATTCAGTTTTTAGAAGATTATTATATTTGAAACTTATATGTATTTGAATTTAACTGAATAAATCTTATTGAGTGCTTCATGCTTTAAAGTGTTAAAACATTTCTTTGATTAAAATTTCACTGTCCATAATTAATATAAAGTTATTCATGTTGCAGTATCATAGTTAAGATGAGTCATAATGCTTTTTTTTACTAACATAATGTAAATTATTTCAGATATACTTATAATGTTGCCAGAACTTCAGGTTTTTGTCCTAATTTGATAAATTGTTTAAAAAAGCAATCGAGTCATCTGAAAGAAGAAGACAGGTTGTGCCTTCTTTTAATAGATGAAATGGCAATTAAACAAGGATTGACATATGCTGCAGATTTAGATTCAGTAGATGGTTTTATAAGTGAAAGGAATGATTTTCAAGAAAAGCTACCTATGCTACTCAAGCTCTCGTTTTTAAGGCACGTGGAATTGTGAAAAACTGGAAGCAGGTATA
>JAOUZG010038093.1:0-10381 GCA_026289955.1 Argiope argentata | reverse complement strand
TAGGAAATGAAAAAATATATATATATCAACTAAATTTTTACGTGATCCTGTAATATACTTACCAGCGAAGGAAAGCTAAAAACGACGCAATAAGATAGGGCAAAAATAAGGATTTACGTTAGAAGCAATCCTCTTACAACAAGAATTTATGAAGGAAAAGATGGAATTTATGAGTCCCTCTGTCATTCACTTTACTTCTTCAGCAACGCTGCTTTGAAGTTCAGGATGGTTCTGGAAATGGAAACTGCAGTTGCAATTGCTGTTCAAAAGGGGTAGATATGTTCAGTGGGGTTAATATTCAAAATTTTGGCTGTCCAATCTATACCCGGAATACTCACTTTCCGGATAGGGATATTCGCCACTTTTTTAGGCAGTGTAAGTGGTTTCCTCACAACTTTCTTGCATCCTCTCTAACAAACTTGTCGTGCCAAAGAGAACCTTAAATGTTATTAACGAACGATAGTTACGAAATATTAGCTATTGGTGTAAATTTAGTATTTTTACTTACTTTATCATGCTATTCATGGAGATTAATCTCTGGAATACGGTAAATAATATTTGAAAATAGAATTTGTGTTTAGACATGGCCTCTTCAAAGGATTGAAACAAATATTTGATCCAACAGTGTATTTAAAATCACAAAAATCTCAAACTAAATTTCATACATTTAATTCATTACGTTTTTCAATTATCACTTTTGAAAGAACAGACCAACAGTCAATCAATCAATTGTTGGATTTAACGAAAAAAATTTACAGGCATCTACACTACAGTAAACTATATTTTATCTATCTACGATTTATATCTACTGTATTAACCTATATTTGAACAGCCGTTAAGAAGGACTTTTTCTGCACAGATTTCATTCTGACAGAAACCTGAAAATTGGGTATAAAGACCATATACCAAATTTGAAGCATTTAGCTCAAAGCGGGTTTTAGTTATGTTTATCACAGACCGATGGACATTTTCCAAAAATGTGCTTTTCGAACTCAGTGAGGTGTTTAAATGTGGAGATTTGTCAAAATTTCAAGTTTGGATACTTTGAAGATTACTGTACTTCCTCTATACTATGTTTAGATATGTTACTATCATATATATGTATACACTAGCTTTTACCCGTGACTTCGTACGTGTTGAAATTTTGTGTATATGTGAGAACTGACAGTTAAAAATGTTATCAAAACCGTATGCACAAAACCAGGAACACAATGTAGATAAGAAACTTTTAATTTCAATTAATCTCTTTTATTTTTATTCAAAAAGCACTTCTGAAGGATTCGAAAGACCTATTACTTAACAATTTTTAATTTTAAATTTATCATGCACAACGAAAATAAACAGAATCGTTTGAAATAACCACTCGAAAACATGTTACGTCTAACCTCATAAGCGTCGGGGGGAAAATACTTAAAAACTATGTACTTAAAACTATAAGGGTACTTTTCCGTTTGCCGGGCGTAAATGAACAATTTTAGAGAAATTTGAGAAAATCTGGCTGAATTCTATATTATTTGCTAATGGAAACATACCACTATAAGCATATATGAAAAATATATAGCTGACACAAATACAATTTAATTGCAAAAACACGCAATGTAACAGCTTCAATATACAATCATTTTCGCCAAAAAAAATTGTTTTACCAAATTTTAGCGAAATGTCCGAATGTGGCATGAACCGAGGCAATAGCATTTCCAATCATAAGGTTTGAATGAAATGAACGTTTCAGCAAATTAACGGAAACATAGGGAAAAAATTCAATAAATGCAGTAATATGGAATGCAGTCAAAAAAATTTAATCTAAAATAATGAAAGTAGGCAAAAGGAATACGTACAGCAGGAAAAAAAATCAAGAAAAATGATCAGGAAAGATCGAATTATATTGACACAAGAGCAGCGTAAGAAAAAACATGAATACATCTGTTCTTAATAGCTTCACTACTACAGACTGGTGCTTTTCTTAAGTAGAAATTGTAAAGAATAAATACACTTACTGGGTTCGAATAATTTTTCACAGGAGCAGGAAACGATTTAAAAAATTTTCTATACAAAAACAGCTGAACTTTTCACTGATGAAAACGTCTTTCTGCCGAGAAATCCACGAAAGAACAAAATAAATCCCAAAGAATTCCATTAGAATGTTAAGATAATATTAAAATGAAAAGTGGTTTTAAAAAAACAAACGATTCAAAAAGCTCGGGCAGATGTTATCAGATTTTTATTTTATTTCCTGTTCTGATGAAATTCGTCAACAAACGATTTTAAACAGAAATAATACCGGAAATAGAAAAAATAAAAAAAAACCGTTTCAAAAAGATCAGGAAGATGTTTTCAGATTTTGTTTTATTTTTTAGTGGAAAAGTTATTTTTTAATTAATAAAAAATTAACCACTCAATGAACCGGAATAAAAATGAGCCCATGTTCTTCAGTAGACTATCTTCTGTAATCTATCTCTGTGCTAAATTTCATCCAATTTCTTTCAGTCTTTCTGGCGGGATTGAACCCCATCATCCATCCATCCGAACTTCACATTCATAATAGTAGCAGAGATTGTTACTTCGAGTTGGGATATTTTGAAAATTACTGTACTTTCTTTATACTATGTTTACGAGAGAGTACAAATGGCTTCTGGACCAAGTATGGCAAACAGAGAGCTCTAAGATCTAAGTGCATCTGTCAAGGACATGAGGGTCTGTATTTCTATAAATGAAGTGAGTTGAGAATGAATGAGGCAAATTAGAGAAACCCTGATGTCAAAAAGCACTGTAAATATTCATCTCCCTTGCTCTGAGACACCTGTTCAAAGAATGATTTCCTTTCATGAACTGTGTAACCCCTCACTTTGTAAATACTCCAGACTGTCAGATCGGGAATTCTCTCCCCTAATGGGATCATTTGGACATTAATTTGGAGAAAGGCCAATCAGGACGCATCTTGGTTTCTATTTTGCACACCGTGAAAATTCTCAAAGTTTCTAGCAATAGCCATTTTATCGCAAATGGTTTCTAGGTTAGTCACCAAACTCAGATATCACTGACTCAGCATGCAACAGGGTTGGCACAATTCGTGTCAGGAAGAAATTTTTTTCATTAAACATAGTTTATAGTACAGAGGATTTAAATTAAAATTTAAAATTCGTAATTTATTAAATAATTTATTGATTCAAACTACATAAAATGTGATTTATTGCTTCATTTAGACCATTTTTTTATTAGATATTTATTAAATGTTTTTTAGTGGTTTAGAAATTCACTGTTTGTCCTCATTTAGAGAGGATACCTCATTTAGAGAGGATACTAAATTTATTCAAGTATGTTTGATTTAAATTTTGATTGCCGTTGTGCTCCAAATAGATTGGATATCTTCTATGTTTGCCTTAAAACTGATTGAATTAAAAACGTGGCTACTTAAAAAGATCAAAAGAAATATTGTCTTGTATATTTTTTATACAAAATGTTATATTTCTTATTTATTTTATTTTATTCTAGCATTTGATAAAAATTACACTTTTAAATATTTATTTCATTGCTGAAAATTAATTTAATCTTTCAGTTTTAATTTTTTCCAGAGCGATGGTGCCGGTTTGATAAATGCTAATTTTTTTTCCATGGCAAGCATAATATGCTTATGCAGTTAAATTTTATTATGTGAAATAAATATCATTGGAAAATATAGTAAATATATATTTAGATAATCAATGAAAAATTGAAAAAAAATATTATAGGGCAAATTAGTAACAATCCCGGGAAAGATTTCTTTTTTAAATTCTGAGGCGATATAAAAAATGTTTTAAGCTTTCTGAAATTATAACAGAAAAAAATTGTTTAAACTTTAATTAATTGATATTCTAATTAAAATTTACAAAAAAAATCCTTACAAATTTTCTCACTACGAGTTTATTTTCTGAGCATTAGGTCAATTAGTCCAGTTTGTAGAACGCCATCACAGACACACTTTCATCTTTATTATTAGTTGAAATATATATAAATACTAGCTCTTACCAGCGACTTCGTACGCGTGGAAATTTTGATGTGTATATGTGAGAACTGACAGTATAATCACAATGTAAAATGTTATCAAAACCGTATGAATGCATAAATTTTCAACGTCAATTGGAGCAACGCAAAGGCGTGAATTATAAGCGCCAGTTGGGGTAACGCAATGCGGATAAGAAAATTTCTATTTCAATTAATCTATTTTATTTTTATTCAAAAGCATTTCTGAAAGAACCAAAAGATCTATTAATTAACGTTTAATTTTAAATTTATCATAAACTACGAAAATAAACAGAATCGTTTGAAATAACGGGTCAAAAACATGTTACGTCTAACATCTTTAGTGCGGGAAAAAAACTACTTAAAAGCTATGTACATGAAACTATAAAGGTACTTTTCAAAATCTAATGGAAAATGATGAAAATAGGCAAGAGGAATATGTACAGCAAGAAAAAAAATCAAGAGAAATGAACAGGAAATATCGAATTATATTAACACAAGAACAGCGTTAGCAAAAAATGAATAAACCTTACTTTAGAATAGAAAATTATATTAAAATGAAAAGCAGAAATATAAAAATAAAAACAAACGATTAGATTAAAAAAATTTTTTGTTCTGATGAAAAAGGCTTTTTATTTTGAAATCCTACAATAAATCACAAAGAATTCCATTAGATAAGATAATATTAAAATAATACCGGAAATAGAAAAAATAAAAACAAACGATTCGAAAAGCTCAGGCAGATGTTTTCAGATTTTTTTTTAATTTTGTGGTGGAAAGTTTAGTTTTTAATTAGTAAAAAATTAACCACTCCATTAAGCGGAATAATAATTAGCCTATGTTCTTCTGTAGACTATAATCTGTCTCTGTGCTAAATTTCATCCCATTTCGTTCAGCCGTTCTGGCGTGATTGGCTCACAACATCCATCCAAACTTTCACATTTATAATAGTAGTATAGATTTTAATTAAAACTCTGTAATACTTTTAAATTCAGTCTCCAAAAAATGAGAATTGTATTAATTTTGATCATAAGCGTGTGCAAAATAAAAATGTTGTAAGAGTGAAAAAAAATTCATTTGAAGGCTTTTTTTAATGAATTATCATTTTTTAGATTCTACGAATTCCAGAAAATATGTTTTTCGAATTATGTCTACCATTCAATTTATGAATAACAAAATCCACAAACCCTCAATAATTGTACGCACAAAATTTGTATTTTTGGCCTTTTCTTCTATCGAATTTATAGAATTCTATGAAATTTTAAAGGATCGTTAATTACTAAATTTACATAAATAAAATAAATTAAAAATCTTACTGAATTTACTATTACAAAATTCCGTTAGGTGAGCTGCATTGCACCATTTTCTTTTAATACTGTTTATGATACATCAAAGAAATGACATTAATCATTTTTTTAGAAAATTATGTTCAATTTTTTTACGGAAATCTAATGAATATATGTTTAGAAATCTAACAAGAATGCAAAAATTCCATTCTCTAAAAATCCGAAATCACCTGCGTTAATAAATGGAAATACCCATTATTCAGCAGATGGCCTGGAATTCTTCGAATAAATAAAACGCGGGAATGTGTAAGTTCACCTTAGGTCAATATCACACAATTAGAAACATCAAACAAAATGTAAATTTCAGTATTCATTGAAACGAATGCATCTTGAGAAGCCAACCTTGACGAATCCCACAGTTAAGCTGATAAAAAAATAATAAATAAGTAAAAGAATTATTCATTTGAACGGTTACGGACAAAAGTGAGATATTGTACACAAATGCAAATTAATCTCGCTCTCAGTACCACTTTTCCCGACTCGGTTTCGACTGACCTTAAAAGCTTCACACCTGCCTCCGCCCCTCAGTAGGTTAAAGCGCCACCTGTTCCTCGAGAAATCGTCTGGTGGAAGGGATCAGTGGGTCAGTTTGCTAACGATCTTTAAGGAACATGATTTCCATTACCTCTGGGATAATCTTCTTTTCCCTTGCATGTGCCGCTTATGGTGAGTGAAATGTACCTATCATTACGTTCTGTCTTTTGGCAACAAAGAGAAGAAAGAGTTGCTTCTTCTTTTTTAAAAAAGGAAGAGTGTATTAATATAATATAATAAATCATTAAAAATATATTTCATGCATATTATAAATACATATATATTTTGTTGTTATAATTATTGAAAATGGAATAATTTTTATTAAAACGTATAAAAGTTTATATAGAATAGTTATATATCGTTATAGCTATAGTTTGTATAAAAGTTTTTTTAAAAAAATTTGCATTTATTAAAAAAATAATAAAAATGTTTCCCTTTTTATATAAGTGAAGAAGAAATGATTTCATAGGATTTAATAATGAACAAATGTTTAGATATTGGAGTATATTATGTAAATATGTTATGAATAGAACTTTTAATGCTTATAAATATAAACTGGAAAATTCCTTGATAAGAATTCATAGAATTTTGGAAGGCTTTACTAAAAATGAAAATTATTCAAGAACCGTGACTACCGTTTAGATGGCAGGTTATTGTCTTTTTATAGAATTTATGAATGTTCCATTGTTTGTTAGATTTTTTTTCACAAAGTTATTCATGAACTATTTCCCCTTTCAAATAGTTTCCAGTGAAAGGGAAAGCTACTTTGAATGTATTTCCTTTGTAAATTTTTATATTTTATCTTGCTGTAATTTTTTTATTTTCATAATATTTTATTTTAATAAATAATGTAATAAATTTTTTAAAATAAAATTTCAGAAAAAATATTACATTTTGCTACTTATTTTTTGCCATTGAAAGGTTTAAATGCAAAATATTGTAGTACCATGAAACTGTGAATATTTTTGAAAATAAACTATTTCAATTCTTCCAAGAGAATTAATTTTAAAATTTGAGATTTTTTTGGAATGAATGTGCGACATAAATAATTTTTGATATCTTCTGGAACTGTTAAGATGATTTAGCTTTGAATATCAAGCTGTATTAATATATTGTAAAATAAAGCAGTAACTCACATAGGTGTAAATACGTTAAAATATTTTTTCTGAAGATTGAATGATATTCAGAAAAGGTCAAAAGAAGGGAAAATTCAATCACTTTAGTAATCTTTACTTATAATAAAGCACAATGTGTGTGTGTGTGTTGGCTGTGTACAGGCCAGACCGTTCGACTTACAGCTACCAAATTTGGAACATGTATACCTTGGGTGCCGGGAATGTGCACCTCGGAGCCCTTTTTTGAATTTCTAATTAAAATTTTAATTAATTAAAAAATAAGCCAAATTTTGACGTTTTTTCGGTATAACTTCCGAAAATATTACAGCACAAAATTGATTTTTGCATCACGTTAAAGCACAAAAAATTAGCTTTTCATTGATACTAATGTTTTGACCTATAAATTAAAACTCTATTTTTAATGAATTTTTAAACATTTTATTTAATTGGGTTTTTTTCAACAATAAAATAAAATTAAACAAAAAAAAATTTATCTTTGCGAAGATCTAAAAAAAATCAGTTTTTAATAAAATGTTGCCAACATATTTCCAGAAGTTCTGATTTAAAACAGTTAATTACGACCAAAAAAAAAAACTAAAATATAATTTATATCACGTGATTATATAAAATGAAATAAATAGGAAATGCGATATTTTTTAAACAATAAATGCAAGAGAAAATTTTTCTTGATCGTTTGTAATATCAAAATTAATTCAATTATTGAATTAAAATAAATAAAAACACAAAATAAAAATATATTCCAGAAGTGCAGCAGTTAAAACTGAAAAAGAATTTTTAGAAAAGTACCAAACGATAATCTTCTGAGAGCGATATTAATTATTTAAAAGTAAGAAATCTTAATCGAGCTTGAAGATGGCGTCATTTCAAAGAACGACGAACAAAAAGCAATTGATATAAAGTAGAAGTAAAATATTTTTGCATTCGCGTTTTTTTTTTTAATTTTTAAAACACTAAGACATGTTTTAAATAGTTACTTTTACTCATGTGAAGAAGATATATTGCGCAAATCAAAGAATTCGCCTTCGTGATTGTAATTCATCTCCGCATTTTAATGAATCAGGTGAAATAAAAACGCACCTGCTTTCAACGAAGCATACGTAATACTAAAGCTATACTGGTAAGAGCAGGTCAGCTATTTGAAAACGCATCTTTCAAACAAGCATACGTAGTAATTAACAATGCAAAATTTGTAAAAGCATATCAACACATTTTTTACCCGCATATTTCGGAGACATCAAAACTTCATAATCAAACCAATATCATGTTCTCACATGAGAACAAATAAATCAGCTTTCATTCCAAATTAAACATATAAAAATGTCATTTTCGGCACGTGTCTGCATAAAATTATACAAACATGAAACATGATATTTGTGGAAAATAAATGGATGAAAACGTTTTCTATAACATTTTACTATACACATATTACTAATCCAATTAAACAGTTTTATTTAAGGCAAATATGACTTAACATCTGCAAGGCATCTTCTGTAATCGGAGCCCAACATCTAACATCTTAATTTTTTGGGGGGGAGGGACATAAATCTCTTACCAAATGGTCTAAGTGAAATATATAATTAGTAGATTGAGGGGGAAAATGCTGATGAATTACGACTTTTAAGTTTTTACATATATCATCAGCTCTGTGAATCATGTTTAAAAAAATATTCTAGAGACAATAAGTCCTTAAAATAAAAAAGTGGCACTCCAATGAACTGAATCAATCATCAAAGCTGATCAATCTATGAAAATTTCAATATAACTATTCGATAAAAACTGTCTATTTTAGATCACTTTATCAAGATCTCAAAGAAGCCAATCAGGGTTACTCCAGAATAATTGTTCTAGGTTATGAAAATGATGATTGTTCTAAACTTGCAATATTCAAAACTGAATAAATCAGTCATATTTGATTGCAGAAGATAGAAATGTTTATTTATTGATTTAGAAGTTGAAATATCAAAAATACTTTACAGAATATGAATCTATAAGACCAAAGAAATTTAAACCGTAATTTTTTGAAATATATTTATAAACCGAAAAAAATTTCATTATCGAGAACATTTATATACATCTGAAAATAAAATTAAAAACTGAATGTTTCATTTAATCTGTGAAATGTTTGCTGATTAATTCCCTGACATATTATAAATTATAAAAAAAATTGTAATGTTTCAATTTCTGTAGTGTACATAAAACTTCAATGTCGGACTACTCTGCTTTCAGTTTTTCGTTTTATTTAAAGACAAGGTTAGATTTAGTAAAGAGGTCTTTACATTAATAGAAGTTTCATCATTTCCACTTTAAATTAAAACTGAATTTTACGAGATCTGATAGAAAATCAGAGAGAAATGCGGAGTTCAAAGATCAGGACAGCTACATAATAATATAAGTGAATTATATGACTATCGAAATTTGAAGCTTAAAAATATTTTGCTGAAAAACTTTTTATGAGACCAAGTTATATAAAATTGATTGAACCCTTTAATCGGCATTAATACTGGCGAACCAACTGGTCGCCAAAGGCGGCTAGTATAAAAATAAAGAAAGAAAATTTGAACACGTAGCTCGAAACGTAATCACAAATTAATATTTTAGACTTGATTCGCTTGTCTGCATTGCATTACTCAGGACGTTCTGCTATGTGTATAGTATAAAGCTTTTTACAATAAAGAATGCTTTCCTAGAAAAATTATCCTGATAAAAAAAATCCATCTAGTATTTTGAAGTATATTAACCCTTTATCTACTGAATCACGTTGCCATCAATTTTCTAACTTCATTTTTGCACCAGTAGTTAAGTTTCCGTTCAGAATAATCCCAGAGAGCCCAAGAGAAAATTTTTAATTTGTTTAATTATTAACTAAATGTTTTTCATTCCTACTTTTAGCTTATATTAACTTCTTGCTATTTGGGTTACATTCTCCGTGTTTTTTTAGAAGACCATCAGCAAAAAAAGTCATATTACGAAAATATAATCCAGATTTAAATGGTACTTATAAATACAGTCATTAGATAAAGGGTTAACGCAATAATCGTAATAAATTGAAATAAAAAAACTGATTTTTTGCTTAGTTGCATGAAAAATATTAAAATATTCTCATTCCATAATTCACAATATTGTTATATTGTTGCACACTGTCATATAAATGAAAATAAATTTTAGAATGAAAATAAATGTAATGTCAATTTTTCTAAAAATGATTTAAATTAGAAAGCAAATGACATTGGTATTATTGCAAAACAAATTAAAGTGATTAAAATAATGTTTTTGTGAAACAAATTATGCCGAAATTATTAAGAAAACACATTGAGATTGGTTGATTTTGAATTCATTATAATTGTAATAGGGATTTGACAAGCCTCT
>JAOUZG010038089.1:0-13996 GCA_026289955.1 Argiope argentata | reverse complement strand
TGTGTGTGTGTGTGTGTGTGTGTGTGTGTGTGTGTGTGTGTGTATGTATGTATTGATTTTTTTAGGAATAATTAGCTTTTTAGACTGTATTATTATATTGTCCAGTGTGCATTTTTTGGTATAATTTTAGTTGCGAGTGAATTTTGGAAGTTTTGTACAAAAATTTTTTATTTGCCCAGTATAAATATAAGACTGCAAAATAATATTTGTGTAAATAATCTATAATAGATATTTATACTTTTTTCCGCGAGAATTTTTAATTAGTTCTTTTATTTGAATAAATTTATCAATTTCATTGAGCTTCACATTTTATTCTGATTATTAAATGTCTTTGATGTTTTAAAAATAATTTTGATTTGTTTAACTTTTGATCAAGGACCTAATATTAATCAAATAACTGCACAAAGTTTCATTTTAAATAACTTTTATTTGTTAAGTCTATAGACACAGATAAATTTAATATTTATGGAATTTTGTAATAAGAAATTTTATTTAATTCTTTCGGATAAAAATAAGCGCTTATTTTGATAGAAAAATTATTCACAGTCAGACAACGTAAAGCTAAATTTTAATTACAAATTTATTTCCAATATTTTCAGTTGTAAAAGACAAAAATTTACTTAAAATCTAAAAATAATAAAGTTTTTTTTTTTTTAAAAAAAAGAAAGTTTTCCTACAAATATTTAAAAAAAGATTGATCTTAATGTTTGTAATGGAAATTATATTTACATCTTTCAAGAAAGTAAAAAGGAACTTTAAGAAGAAATAATTCCTTTTAGTTTGGCATACTTCCAGAAAACTTTTCTTTGCTTTTCAGGATCTACTTATTGTTAGCTTCAATTTTCACTCTCAAATACGATTCAGCAGATAGGTATTTTCCCAACTGTGTCCCGAATTTCCGTGCATTTTCCCAGATGCATGAAGAAAAAAAAAAGAAAAACTTAATATTCTAATGGATTTGAAATGTCTCAAAAGTGAAAGGATAGCTCACTTTTTCAAAAGAGACACTTGTACATTCTGCCATTGATATTTTACAAAATCGCATGGAAGAACCAAACATGGTAGTTTTCCAAGTATAGGTATAAACTATAAAGGCTGAAAAACAGTAACAATAGTGCAAATATTTTGTATCGAAAATTCTGCGTTAAATAGAGCTAATTTAATTAAGCTAGATTTTCTATATATTGTTTATTTAGTTTCAGCTTATAGAGTATAGAAAAATAAAGTATTGTAATCATCAGAAAATTCGAACTTGATTTTTTGACAATTCTTTATGTTTCAGATTTCCCTCAGTCTCCCAAAAATAACATTTTTCTTAAATATGTCTGTCTGTCTGTGAATATCATAATTTAACGATGCTCTGCGCTAGACGGATGATATTTAGTATAAGGACCTTCACTAAATTTATAAATTTTTATTAATTCATTCAGAGAAAGTCTTTTTCTTTGAAAATTGTTCATAACACAAGGGAAAAAACCATATGCATAAAATTTGAAGTCTTGATTTAGCATCTAAAATGTAGATATTTTTATTAAATTTAATATAACAACCATCTAAGAATTGCCATCTGTTAGTCTGTACTATTGTATGCACGAAAACACGACAGTTCAAGTAAAGGAATGAATATCTGATTTCGAGGCTTTTATTGTAATTCTTCGTTTTGTTTGCCTCACTACTTCGGTTTCATTGAGTAGGAAAAAGGAATTTTGAAATTGCATATTTAGTTTACTGGAAATTGTAGATAATGTTAACCCGGAAGTTAATCACAAAAAATAATCGCCAAAGAAAGCATGTCAGTTTGCTGTTTCGTAACATTGGTTTGCCAATGATCTTTATCGTATTACAAAGCCCACAACTTTCATGTGCGAGACTGACAATAAAAGTCTGAGACATCCTAGTGTTTACGTCCTTGTCAAAGGTCAAACATTTTTATGCAGATATACAGAGATAAATAATAATTTTATTCTAGACTAACAGACTTTTGAGGAGCTTCCTCTCGTTGATTTTATAGAAGCTCATTTCAAGGATTCCTGCAGAGTGGAATTGTAGGAAAACTAGTTTTTATGTCCATACTTTGAGTAAACTGATTAATTAATTAATTTAAATAACAGTTTTGCTAATGTCATGTCCTGAAGAATAGTTTAAAATGAGGCCCAATACAGATAGAGGTTATGATTTTGAGAAATAGATAGAAAGCAATTACAAAATACGAACTCTCATTTGACTGTTTGTACTTTTATCACAATTATTAATGAAGAGTTTTCGTAAAACATGCAGATTATTGGAAACAAGCCTTTAGTTTGTTTATTATTAATTGGTATTACGGTGTTGCTGAGGATAAAATAAGCTTCATATTTAATATCCTTCTATTAAGTTTAACTAATATTGATATATTAGGATTAGCTAAAATGATGATATAATAGCATCAATTTTGAATAATATATATTCATATGTTTTAATAAACTCTATCCAGAAAAAATTTAAAAGCTTAATTATAAATGATACAATCAGAAATTTAACAAAAAATAAATAAGTAAAATTTTAATTACTAAAAGGAATAACAATAAAAACGAATCAAGCTCAAATTCTCAGGTTGAAATCAAGAAGGAATTAGTTGTTAAAAAAAACTAAAATTAAATTTGGATAAACGAACCCAAAACACTCGGATTAACCAAACATTTCATCAATAAATTTTCCATATAATTAACTCAGTTTATCTAAATTCCCAAACAGTCCAACTTGTCCATCATTCACAGATATTGATAATATATGCAATTTAATAAACGCTTTATTATAAATAAGATTTAAAGACCGTGGAAGCATTCATTTCATGATTATGCATATAACAAAATCCTATTACGCAATAATAAATTCTCCATTCATAAAGGGATGAAATCTTCAATCACATCCATGTCACTTTTAATTACATCCATCAGAAAAGTGACTGCATGCCAGCTTTTACCTGGATTTCCAAAATCTGAATACAGGCAGCCCTCGAACACTCAATCCGTGTCCTGCAGATTAAATTAAAGTTTACGGTCATCATAGGACCATTGTGGAAGTGTTCGGCCAATTGGATTACACGGAATTCCACTGGCTGTGAAGGTGGAGTCCTGGAACACAATGCGAACAATGGATTCACTCTCGGAACCAGCTTTTGTCTGCTTAGACCCCAGGTTTTGCGTTCCGGGTGAAACTTAAGCACAGCGATGAAGGGGAATAGCATAACTATTGAATCAGCTCCGATAGCAGCCGGCTCGAGAATGGGATTTGTTTTGCATTATGGGTAATGCCATTATTCCTTGGACAATTGAGCGATAGCCAGTGAGAGGGGTTTGAATGGTGGGTCCAATTGGTGCTGTACTTGCATGACTATAATACATTGAATTATTATAGAGGAACTCATATTTGACTAGTTGGCTTTCCAATGACAGATATTAGAATAAAATCGTTCCTGCAGAGTGGAATACTTCAATCAAACACATTGGACGTTGAATAAGTTTTTATTATATCTGTAATAATTTGAATTTATTTATTTATTTTGCGCAGAATTAGAGAATTAAAAGACATTGAAAATAAAACAGACTAACTTTAGAAATTCTTAAACTGGTATACAAAAAGTAAGTATATGTTTTCATGCCAGATCATTCGATATTTAGGGTCAGTTGCACGAAAGAAATTCCTCTTAATTTAAAATAAATCTTCAGAATTTTTAATAATTCATTTCTAAAAGGATTTTTTTCACTAATTAATTTTAATGCTCAATTTCAGAATTTGACGCCATAAAAAAGAATGCTTATGATAACTGTTTTATGATTTAGCTTCTTTACATACAAATTAATTTAACATTATTTAATCTTATTGCTTTGCATTTTAAATTGGAAAATATGTTTAACAACACATTTATTGTTTTTATATTTTGGGCAATCCATTTTTCCATCAACATTTACTTTCCAATACAATATTGTATGATAGGACATTTTAGCATGGAATAAAATACGTCATTTCTAGCATTTTTTTCAAACTGATAAACAAAATCATATGCATATAGAATATGTATATATTATAAAAGGGAAAAACAAAACAAAAAAATTAAAAATATCTGCGATTAATCTCAATTTGGGACAAAAATGAAAAATCTAAATTTTTAGATGCAATGAAAATAAAATAATTTTTAAAAATTCAAAGAGTTTTGTGTGATATTTCTTTCCCAAACAGTCAAACAGATTTAAAATAGACGAGATTTCCAATATTGGATGATCTTGTCTTATGTTTCCTGATGCAGTGGACTGCATTTGCCTCCCGGTATCGGACTGGATAAAAGTATTTTCGTTTCAAGCAGGACATTTTTCACTTTTAAATCAGGTATCTTAAATCCAAGATAAAGAGTTTTAATAATAAAATTATGTTTATCAAAAAATGAGCTAATCAAATAAGAATGGTTTATTTTTCTAAAATGGAAACAATACATGGTTATAGGTTACCAATACATAGATATAGGTTGTTAATACATAAGTTGCCTTTTTAATGTGAGCACAATTTTTGGAATTCCAAAAGAGATTAGAATTTTTATAAACTCTTCGCATTCATATCTGTGTAATTTTTCCGAAAACCCACTTTTTTGTAAAATGTCAGTACTTTCTATCTGCTAAAATCCGAATACTCAGTAAAAAAAAAGAACTCTTTAAAAAGTTTGTTCTGTAATTTTCTATTATTTATTTTTCAGAAAATGTTGGTAAGAATTGAAAATGAAGTTAACATTTTGTTTAAATAATTACCCCCAAATGCATTTCTTGATGGCTGAATCTTCCCTCTGTTATGCTGGGAAACGATACTATTTCAATATTCTTTTGAAAATATTGCAAAAAAATATTTGAAAAAAGTTGAAAATATATATAAAGAAGGTTTTATTTCTGATTTAATCTAGATCCTTTTCTCTTGTGAATTGATAAATATGATAACCATTTAAATCGTAACATAATTTTTTTTCAAGCTACTTGAATTCGGATAGATATCCTTGTTTTTACTTAACATATAGGAAATACAGAAAATTATTGTAATCGTCAAGAAATATGAATAATAAATTTTGACAAACTTGGTAAGTTTCAGAACTCCCTGAGTTCAAAAACACATTTTGGCATTAGGCTTTACCATCTGCCAATGGTAACTCAAAAACGCTTTCAGCTAGACAAATGAAAGGTGTAGAGCCTTTAACTAAATTTTTCGATTTCTTTCAAATTTTCAGAAAATTCCTTTCGAAATAAGTCTGTATTTCGGACTATTTGAACATAAATTAAGACGATAATTACAAAACGGACAGTAATAACTCAATAAAAATCGAAACAGATTTAGTACCTATAATGTGGGCACCTATCACATTTTGAGCAAACAAGAGATTAATCCTTTATCCGTCTTTATTTTGAGAAATCAATAAAAAGCTGTAATTCAAAAACGCAAACATTATATATAACACTTTTGTGCAATTTTATAACTAAAATGGACATTTTTGATTCAATTCGTAAAAGTCTTTTGAAATACAGTTTTGATATTTTGTACTTGTATTTAAACCACATCCCAACAATTAATCGCCAAAAAATACAGAAAAATTGGCACAGATGTAGATTTTTGACATTTTTTTTCTCACTTAGTTGGAAATACGCATTTTAAATAAATATTTAATTTTTAGATATTATTTATCACATACTTTAACATCACACCACATATCCATTTCTAGGGCTCATTTGCTCCCTTTCCGGTTTGGTATAAATGAGGATGGGCTTTATGAAACCAAAAATGTACAACAATCATTTGAAAGAAACAAATGACTAAATATGAAAACATAAAACGTATCAATAAATGATAAAAACTAGAATGAGGAATACCTGGCTTACAACAAAACTGGATGAAGGGACATGATTATATACAGTATGAATGAAGGAATAAAATAATACTTACTTAAAGGGGGTTGAAGGGTTTACGATGAATAAAATGAGATGTGTATTAAATTATATCATAAGTATTGATAAGGTTAATTGAACTATAACAGTTCTTTATGATCAATTAGGGAATTTAATCATATTTATGCTTTTTTTTGAAGATAAATTGTTAATGACTCTTTTATATCAAAGACTTTCTAGCGAAGAGGAGGGTTTTCGGTGATGCCATGAAAGAGTCACAGGAAGCATGCCGCGAAGTCGATGGGATAGCCGATTTCTCCTCAATAGCAGTAGTCATCATCTGAATGTTCTTTCACATTCAAGTGTGAAGAAAAAAAGTGAATGGACCATGTTGTGTGACAAACAAGTTTTCTTCGCGAGTACAGGAAAGTGATTTAAAATTTTACTATTTCGATGAATTTATAAACAGAACAATTGGTCAAGGATTAAACATCGAAAAATACACGATGAATTCAGTAAAAATGCTAAATTTATTCTAAAATATTTCGCAACTGTTGTAAGTCAGAGCCATGAAGGTGTACTCTGGTATAACTTTTTTTGAAAGAATATGTTACAAGGTTTTGGGTAAATTACATATCCTAGTTTCCAAAAACATTGAGTTTTTCATAATAATATTAATAAAGCAGATATCGATACGAAATTTTTACCTGATTTCCTCTTCTGTGTAACATATATTTAAGCGTAATTCCAAAAACATCAATTAGATTAATACTTACAAAAATTTTCATTTTCAAAATTTACTCCTTGTCTAACTAAATATATTTATCTTTCGACTCATTATATAGATTTCTTTGATTGTCTCATTATATAGAGTTTCTATACAACTTTTTATTTCAAATTACTTTTTCATTACTTTTTATTTAATATCTTAAAAAACCAATGTTTCAATTTTCCATCATCCTATTCTATACTGAAAACGAAAATCAAATATATTCTGTTACTCATATAGCAAATACAGATTCCTGTTATTGATTATTAACACAAAAATTTCAAGCAGTTGGTATTATGTATTTCATAAAAAGAATTCAATTCTATTTTTGAATCAAGCAAAAAATTTTATTTTGAATTCTAAATTTATTTTTTAATTATAAAAAAAGGCTAATTACACATGAGATAACTAACCATGATATGATATTTTTCTTCTTTTAAGTTAATTATTAGTTTCTTCAGATTTAAAAATTATAAATGTGTTCATTAAATATATCAGTCAGATACACTGTACGCAGAGATGAAAGGCAGAAGCTCTTATAGAAAAATAATCACAAAATAACTTTTTATTTTTGAATCCAATGTAATAACAAACCAAACTTATTAAAACATGTTTTAATTTGAATTCTTTTATTAACATTTTTGAGTACTTACTTTTTAATGGATTTAATTCTTGTAATCAGTCAAAGATTCATTTTTTGAATTACTATCTTTTATTTTTAAATCAGAAGTATTGGCTTCCAATTGGATCTTTTAATGATTATACAAAATCAAACAGAATTTTATGTTATTGCTTAAAAAAAATTATTTTTGCTGACTTTTCAATCAGACTTTTAAAATTACCGAGTGACTTAAGAAATAAAATTGCTCATTAAGGGGAAAATTTCAATTGCACTTGAATTAATTGCATATTTGAATAGAAATAAATTTCCCCCAGAGAAAACATTTTAAAATTTGTTGTTCATTACATGCTTTATTATTTTAAAGCTTCAAAAAATAAATAAATAACCTACTCAAATATAATTAATAATTTAAACTAATATTTTGCAAGTGTATTTTCTTTTAAGTTATAGAAAGCGTTTGCCTTTTTGAACAAAAAAATACACTTAAATATTTCAAAATTTCTACATATTTATGAAATTATTTACGACACATCTTTGAAGTTGTTTAAAATTCTTGTAAAATTTATAATTAAAATTTAATTTTTAATTTGCTATTGACTAGTCACGTTGAAAGTAAATTTTCAGGTAAAAGAAGTAAGTCTGATGACGTAGAAAGGCATTTCAGTGCAAAATTGGTTTATTTACAATTCACATACAATATTGAAACGATTTATTTAAATTTCTCAGTGAAAAAACCATTTCTTCAATCTTTCTAAATGAACTTATTAATTGGAATTAATAAAAATTTGCTGATTTTTTTTATCATTTTATTGATATGACATTTATTTTACCTTTTTAATTTAAAAATCCAAACTTACCATCAAAGATTATTTCTTGCTGCTTTGGGCGTATTTTATTGAAGTAGTTGTGAAGTATTTTTACTTTAGATTAAAATGAAATAATTACTATGCCTATCAATTTATTTGAAAAGAATATAAGTATTTATCATAATTGTATTTTTTTAATATGTGAAAATAAAAACTCGGAAAGAGAAAGTTTTTTTTTTATTTTTAAATAATAAACAAACTAGTTTATATCATATTTGTAAACTCTTTTTATTTTATGTATTGGTATTTCACATCGAATCCCAACTAACGTATTGGAAAACTTGAAATATTGCTTGGAAAGTATTTTTTAAATGTGAATGTATATAACAGTAAAATTAGTGCTTATAAATTTATGTGATTTCTTCTTTAATAATAATATAAAAAGATATGCCAAAATTTAAATAATAACTCCAGATTTTTGTAAATAATTGTAAATTTCACGAATGTAACAATGTGTTGTCATTCTTTTAAATATCAACTGAGCACGTTCATTTCCGGTTGATTGAAGATAGCAAATCGTGAATTGGTGATCAATAGATTCATTACGTAACCGGTATTAAAATACTGAAACTAGTGTTAAAAGAGTTTATTTACGTTTCCTGGAAGATTAATTTTTCACAATTTCAAGAATGTTAACGACTTTCAAAAGTAATACACTTTTATATAAGATTCATGGAATCAAAATGTAATACACATTCATATAGGATTCCTCGAATCAAAATCTAATACACTTTCATATAGGATATAAGATTCCTCAAATCAAAATATAATACACTTTTCTAAAACCGAAAATAATGTAAAAATCGGGAGGAGGGGTTTGAGAGTTACAAATTCAAAAGAATGTATTCACTGTAAAATTTGAAAACTCCGATTTTGATTTAACCTAATGTTTTATATTACAATATACGTCACATGTACTCGAATGCGCTAAATATTCATCTCAAATAGTGCTTTTAAGCATTTTAAAAAGCTAAAAATTGTTAATTTCTAATGGAATAAGGCTGAAACGATATGAATTGTAATATGAAAATATGTCTTTGAACTATGAATAGCATCACTAAGAATTTCAAATCTTTGCTCTAGAACAGTGAAAAAAAGTTTGTTCCTCGGTTGTGTTTTTATATTATTTCGTTTCTCTGTTCAATATTTTTTTCTTTTAAACAATTCAAAAATTCTGTAAGAAATATAATGTTATTTTTTATCTGATGTCAAAAACCCACAGTAGACACAATTTAGTTGCTCAACATTTTCTTTTTAACCAAGCCGAAAAATTATGTTAAAAATATTATACTTTTCTTTTTTATGGATAACACCCAGAGCATTAGAAATTTATTTTCCCATAAAAATAGTTAGATAAAAAAAGCTTTATCACTATTAGAAAATAAAAAGTAGCAAAAAAATCTATTGAATTCTAATAATTCGTTTCTTCTGTTAAATACATTTTTCAACGGAGAAATCAGTAAGAAATTAATTGAATTAAAGTATTTAATGAAAAGACAAATCAAAATCTCGCTTCATCCATTATTAATATTCTTCGATCATTACCAAAACCATCCATATCCACCATTTGATTTTATTAAAATACTAATGGTTTTTAAAGACTGCTTACATTATGCTTCTAATGGAATTGAATGCGTGTTCCGAAACGTCTTTAATTTTACCCATTTTCGCTTATTTTTCGGCACCGTATCAAAAGATAAGGCAGAACTAACTGCAACCGCCCCATTCAGTTCTCTCTTTTGTGCCGACTACAAATCCAGGGGATATTAGGGCCAGCTCAGAGTTGTTTTGTCCGAGTGCAGTTATTGATATAACCATTTTTCACGACGTTTCATTAACAAAATGCCCCTATAAATGGTAGTGGAAAAAAAGAGAAAGAAAATTTTCGCAAAACTCATCAAATGCTCATTATCCTGGGAAAAACTGTTACTTTATTAATAGCAAAAATCCGACTCATCGATTTCGGTGGGAGCTGTTGGCATTCATTAGCCTTCTCCGCTTTTCCACGCAACTAGTTCCGACTGGAGACGGTTTCGGAAGTTTCGCGAAAAAAATGTCGGTTTAAACTACGAGAAGAGAAATTTCTATAATGGTGTTATGGATGAAAACCATTTAAAATTTGATTATGAGACTGATTAGAAAGCTATAGCGGATGTTTGGAGTTCCATCTATGCAAATTGTTATTCTCAGAATTGTTTATAGTTAAACATTTTGAAAAGAGCCAAGCTATTTAAATTTCATTGAAAAATTGAAAAAAAATGGCCGTTGAGTATGAATATGTTTTGATAGTACAAAGTGAAATAAATTATGAATAATTTAAATCAATTACGTAAATGTTTTTGAAACCACAATTTCTGCATAGAAGTAAAGCATTTTTAAAGAGGAAATTTCAATTTATCGATTATACAACAAAAAAGAATGTAACAGGAGTTTATAACAAGATTTGAGTCTTTATACTCACTTTGAACCTTAAAAATTTACTAATTCATTTTATACATTTATTTGCCGATATCTTAGCATTGGGATAGATAATCTTTCCCGTGATCTGGGTGTAATGGATTCGAAGTCCGGTTCGGGCATGGTACTTCTTCATCTGTTCTATCTGTGAGATGTGTGAATGCCCCCCCTTATCATGTAAAATAGTGCTGTGCGAATGTGATGCTTGCTAGCTAAGATGTACTCTTGACCTTATTGTCACTAGTAAAAGAAGAGACGCTCCCTCGGCTTAAAATCACTGATTGCATCGGTCAGCTTGTCTATGGAAAGTACCATTAGAAACAGCAATACTTCTATTTAATTATTTATAAGAACATTTCCTCTTTTAGTGTTATTAACACTAAAGAAGTTAATAAATTACACCTAAATTAATTTTTAAACACTATCTAAATCTATTCTAGATTTAAGCTGTATTTTGAATAATTAAATTTCAATTGATATGTCAAAATGCTCATATAATTATGTTTAAATGTATCAAGGGAAATAGTGCAAAGCCATTATTTAAATGAGGTTAAGAATTCTAAATAGGGAGACATGAACGATCTTCAGGTATTTTTTCACTTAATCGTAGAGAAGAAGATGCGCCGTTTTGCATGTTATAATTTGTATATATATTATTCTTTGTTACAAATAGATGAATAATAACAAATTGAATATTTTTAGAGCATTTTCTTTATAGAAAATAATAGGGAATTTATTGAAAATAAGTTCAGTGTAAAACAATTACCCATTTCAAAGGAAGTTTTTTGAGTTTTACCATGCAAAGATTTAAATGGCAAAAAAAAAAACACTTATAGCTTGTACTTTACTGGAAGTAAGTAGGGAAACTCATAGTATTTCTAGTAGTAAGAATAATTATTGCAGTTATTTTAAAGTATAATAAACGTCCATGTTTTTTAAAGTATTCAATATCCGGAAAATATATTTAATTGACTTTTCTGGCAAAATGGAATCAAACAGGTTACATCAAACATAGCTCCAGACCTTGGAGATTACTCTTATAAATCCTAATTGCAAATTTTATTGATAAAAAAATCCGTCAAAATATATTACAGATACAACAATTTCATTGGAGTAGTTTGTAGTATAAACGTGACTTTTAAAAGAAATTTTACATCACAGTAGATAATTGAAGGGTGAATATTTTCAAACAATTGTTTTAAATCAGGTCAGCTAAAGATTCTGCGATGTTACATATATACTTATTTAGATTTTTACCTGAATCTTAAATCTAATACATTTAATCTATTTCATTGTATTTGTTATTAATTTCTAGCCACTGGACCTAAGATTTTGGACTGCATCTGTTTGTTTTATATGTAACAAAATGTATAAATTGGAATGTGTATTAATAAAAAAATGGATTTTTGATCTAAAATTGTTTGTCTTATATACAGATAAGAAGAAAGAAAATGTATAAATCGGAATGTATGTTAATTCAAAAAAATTGTTTTAGGTCTGCAACTATTTGTTTTATATGTAGATATCAAGTAAGAAGATACATAAATCAAAATGTATAAAAATAAAAAAAGGCAGAAATAAAGGTTTTAATTAAAGTAATTTTTTTATGATTGAATTAACTTTGAAAAATGAATGACGCAACAGAAAATAATATTCATAAAATTGATATCTAATTTTTTTTTTTTTTTTAATTTTAAGATAGGGTAAAAAGGATATTTATGCGATGATACGTTTTAGAAGTTATAGGCTGAAAATTGAAAACATTGTATGCCCATTTTACCGCACACAACCTGCAGAGGTATAGGAATTTTTTAATAAAAACTAACCGTTCTTGGTGTTAAAGAACGTATGTGCTAAATTAATCAGCACGGATGTCATTTTATAAGATTCGCAATGAAACAAAAATTCATTTATATAGAGAGAGATAATTGAACAACTCAAAATGAAAAATGTATTCTTAAATACCTTATCAAAATAAAATGCATTTGAAATTTTATGTTAAATTAAATTATAGTAAAAAATCAAATGAGAATTTATTGACATATACATCTAAATAAAAGAAAAAAACATTACATATACTTTTTTCATTCTAAAATTCATGTATCTCTATTTAGGTGAGTGATTTTTATTAAAAATTTTTATTTGAACCAAATTCAAACGTATTCCAAAATCCCAGATTTCCTTATTTTCCATCAAAATTTATTTCAAAGTAGATATTGAAACTTTATTCAATAAATTGATTTCCTTAAATTTTACTAATATCACATTTAGTTTGGTACAACTTTTTCAAGTTTCATTTCTGTTTTATATGATAATCAATCAAACGAAATGACTTACATTGCTACATTAGTAAGAATGATCGATTTTGAAATTCCAAATTGAAAATTCAGGGACGCATAATAATAAATAATGCATAAACGTAAAGAAAAATTGTCCAGTTCATCAATTTTCAATTAGGCATTATGTATTGTCCAAGTATTGACATTATATATTGTATATTGTTATTGTATATAAACAATGATTAATACATTATTACTAATTGCTTTTAAGACTACAGGACTGTTTCGCATAATTTGTATACACTTAAGAAACAGAACGCTGATATTTTACAAGCTTTAAGGAAGAAAATAAGGAAAAGCAGAAAATTGATCCAGAATGGGGATGTTTGATTAACATCAAACAAGGAGATAAATATGTCTGTCGTTGTTATTATTTCCAGTTGCCATGGACAAGCTTCGTCGAGGCGTCAGCAAGTTTTAAACCGAGTGGAGCGTCTCTTGTTCATAAGTAGCACCAATCAGAGCCAGGAATACTACCCAGGCTTAACTACACACTCATCTCAATCACTTGAACAATCCATTTTTACAGGGGGTGTACATTCACCCTTCTTACAGATCGAACACAGAACAACATCGCTCGGACCATGACTCGAGCCCGGGACACCCAGATCTCTTGGAAGACTGACTACCTCTATGCCAGGACGCCAGCAAAAGATTTCTACTCACTGAATTACATTTCCAATCTTTCAATAAGATATATTCATTGGAAATTCCCCGTCATTTAGAATATGAACGCTTTTCCTTTAATCTTAAATATCACTTGCATCTAATAGCACCCATTTTTAAACATACACAATTTTCAAATTGAATAATTCATTTTGAATAACCCTATATAATGAGGCTCTGATTTATTCTAACTCTTCCTCTGTTATATCCATACGCAAACCGCAAGAGAGAGAGAGTGTGTGCGAGAGGGTTGTTTGATTATAAACGCATTTGTTGTATTTGACATCCCAGTTAGTCCAGCGGCGTAATCCCTTAAACGATGAAACAAGTTTTAGCAATTAAGAAGCTATTCGTTCCGTAAGTATGCGGCTAATAAGATC
>JAOUZG010038069.1:16282572-16301230 GCA_026289955.1 Argiope argentata | reverse complement strand
TTTCTTAACTTTAATGTGATAAAGCTCGTTATTTGATATCCGATCTTTAAATTGAGTGATTTGATTTACTTGATAAAAAAATGTATCAAATATGCTACAGAATAGACCATTTGATAATGAATTATTAAGATTGATATCTAGTAACATATTTCATTTACTAAAGGTTTTAAAGATTTTCAATTAACGTTTTAATTGAAAATGAATCGAAACTTAACTTACCATCTCAAATTACTTCAAAACATGTTAATACAAAAAATATTTACTTTTTGAAGTAATGCTAACGTGCGGTTTTCTTGGATATCAATTTATTCGTGGGCTAATTTTTTTTTCTAATTAATTAATAACTTTTTAAAATACTTTTTAAACATATTTTGTAACAGTATTTTCTGTTGTTTTTGAAAACTGTGATTTAAACAGCATGTGCACACGTGTACATGGCAGTAATACTATGCGCATTTTTTGTGTGTTTGGATTATCATTGCCATAAGAAAGAATAAACCTTAAAAGTTAATATAAATCCCAGCGAGTAATCCCCTAGCATATTTTTAATATGTTTTTATCCGTTGTATAAAATTGTAAAAATTGGGAAACTCCATTACAATGATCCAATGTCCTGATTTTTTATTTCAAACAGGAAAGTACTTCGCAATGCGAAATAGATAACCGGTAATTGCGTATTTATTGAATCTGTCGGTGATTAGCGGATAGCGCTAGGCCCGAACTCCCCATCTTATGGTTAGTAGCCGAGTATCATACCGATCAAGCAAAAGGGACCCTTCAGCTCGAAGGATATTAATTGGCTTATATAACAATCACCACAGAGTATTCCCCCAGTGAGTTGGCGAACGATACTTATGTGTAGTGTTGGTGGTGTTGTTAATAACTGTCGTATTTAATGCGCGTCTAGGTCATTGAGTAGCCGATAGAGGGCGCCACGACAGTTGAACGAAGCTACGTGCGAAGGTTGCATTTATCCAAGGTCGGTCGCCGAGTTACCATTGTCGGTAATTAGCGGATAGATCTATGCCCGAATTCCCAATCTAATGGTTAGAAGCTTAGTATCATAACGATCAAAAGGGACCCTTCAGCTCGAAGGATATTAATTGGCATATATAACAATCACCACAAATCTTTGAAGCGTATTATTTGTATGGTATTTGATGGTTTCAAAAGATCAATCTTATAGTGATTCTAAAGGGTGATCTTTGGCAATCAATTGTTGACGCATTTATACAGGAAACAAAATACGTACTTTCAATTCCACTTCAATTATTGAAATCAAAATCTCATTCCCTAATCACAGTAGTAGTCACAAGATCACATACCTAATTTAATTGACTCATCCATTGCGTTTACATGCATGCGAAAAAACAAACAAACCCGACAATTATTTCTGTACTCTTGGCTCTAGTATTAGATACTGAAAAAACAAGAAACGCTCACTTGGCTTAAATCACAAACAGATAACCATCAATGGGCTTACAAAATGCCATAAGTCACAACAACAACAAAATTTTGATGGTATTCAGATTCGTTAACTAGTGGAAAGTTTTCTGAAAACCAGTTACATATGACTAACATGTTTTCTGAATAGTTTTGTTTTATATTAATATATTGAGAATTTTTAGAGTAGCCACAAAACAGAGAATTATGAAGAATTGAGCAAAATAGGCTTAAAAGATATGAAAAATTAGATGCCTGTAAGTATTTACTAGAAAATACTACTACTACTAAGTGTATTTCAACATTAGTCCCTTGAACAAATTTCTAGGCTATTTTAGAGGGAAACAAGAAAAGTTTCCATTATTATATCAGAATAATAAACATTTACAACAAGGCAGATACGGCCTCTGCAAATAAAAAGTACTTTTTCCAGTAATAAATTAAATTAATTTATTTAATTATCACAAGACTGAACTTAATGTAGCATCATCAGATATTTTTTAGCATATCATTACTATTGACCTATTTTGATTCATAGTAATTTATTTCTTTTTAAAGATTTAACTCCCTGAATACCAAATTAGCCCAACCAGACTGAATACTGAATTAATTCGATACTAGTAAACCGGTTTTGGGTATTCTGTAATACAAATGTGAGAAGGGGAGAGCAGGTTGTTAGAAATGTCTGCTATTCATTTTGAAGGGAATTAATTGCTCTGGCCAATGGAATAACTTCAAACGATAACGGAAAGAAATACGAGCAGAATTTCACGTGATGTATTCCGAAGTGATTTTATAATTCACAGCGACCGAGTCCTTTTCACGGAACCATTTGCTAATAATAAATCTTCTCATACAACAGTATTCCAGTTTCGGCTGGTTTAAAGCGGATTAAACTTTGTTTTTTAACTTACATTTCATACAGATTTTGTATGAATTGCGTGCCGATTTGTCTTAAGAGATTTATTTATTGTTCTTTAGGAAAAAGTTTATTTATTTCAATATTTCGAAAACAAGAAATAATCTTGCTAAAAGAAAACAAAAGAAAAAAAAATGACCGATTCGAAATTAATTTCGCGAAATGATACTAAAATGACAGAAATATCATCGGCCATAAAATAAATGTTGTGCTGTTAAATATTTACAATAAATATGCAAACGATTTTTTAAATATTAAAATGAATTCGTCAGAGACGGGCTTATTCTAATTTAATAAATCACTGCTTAAACGCTTGTGTAAATATTCCCATACACAGAAAAGAGACACTGCAGAAACCTAGGAAAGATACTTAGTTTCGAAAACAACTTTTATTGCTGCCAGTTTAGTATCAAATATACTGATTTAGCAATATCAAGTTCATTCCACTGGAACTCGGAATGCGTAATGTCAACAATTTTCGAGTGAATCTTCTCAGTTGACCTTTCACGTGAATTGCTCGATAGTAGAATCGTTTCCCAGATTTTAATCTAAGTCGAATACACAGCAAATATGTTAAACTTTCAGCATCTCTCTCTGTGTGTAAAAGTATAATTTAGCTTGAATAATTAGCCCTAATTAGCCGTGAAGAAGATACTTTCGAAATTTCAAAATTTCGATTTATTTCACCACAGAAGGCATAATTTACTTCAAAGAATAATTGGTAAGAGATAAATCCTTCAACATCGCGACATTAGAGCATTTTCTCTAGACATTAGAGCATTTCATCAGAAATTTTCTCTTTCAGTGGCTTTACGATGATATTTTGATACGAATTTCTGTGATAAGTTTAGACTTAGGTATGGTAAACTTAGGTATCTTTAAATGAATGTTGTAAGCATTAAGGATTTTTATTCTTTCACTCTGAGAATGAGAAAAGGTTGAAATAGTGATTAGTTTTAAAGAGAGCGTACCTAATTAATTAAATAAAAAAGTGGACTTTGGATTAAAAAAAAGAAAACATTAGAATGAAGTTAACATGATTAAATTCAAATAAAAATTTGGAAATTAATAAGTATTTAAACTAGTTCAAGAGGAATCACTATATATATATATACTGTTCAATAACAGATTATAAAACTCTATGTGCTTTTGCGCATTTGTTAGGATGGGCTTAATTCGCCAAAATAGGGGGGAAATGGGAGATGTCTACATTAAACAATGAAGACTCGTGGTTTTATGAGGCGCAAACACTACAGATAATTAGTGATATGGGAAAAAAAGGTACTAATGAAATGTGCGAAGAATGGACGAGAAGAATGAATAATTCCCCATTTTCTGCTTCTTGTTCCCCAAATTTAATCATATTATATAAAACTTTCTTCGTACTACTAATTACCACTTGAACTAGCTACAGTATCAATACAAAATTTTGAGTTAAAATGAAAAATAGTCACTCCCACATAAAAAAAATTCAACTGAAATGTATCTAATGGGAAAAATCCAAGTTCAAAGAAAACACCGAAAATGCGCTTATCGTTCCCGTCTCACCTCTTAATAAGCTGGAATCGTCGAAATATGGTCGCCTCAGAATACACACATATATATATATATATATATATATATATATATATATATTATTTGTTGAAAGCGGAAGGTAGTCTAGAAGCCATCGATGACTGAAGTTTAAAGGGTTTTATTCAATCTCGGGAGATTACAATTTATTTACAAATTGCGCTGGCAAAACGCGTCTACTCAGAACACAAAAGCAGACGCTTAAAGAGAGAGGGAAAACATTATCCTTGGTCTTAAATACTATAAGATTTTGATAGGGAAAATGTTTTTTCAGAGTGTTTATATATAATGAGATTTCGATGGGGATTTCCTCGGCACACACCAAACGAGGCAAGGGAAATACAGGGATCTTTTGAAAAGTATTTCATTCAGATCAGAAATTGTCATCCTTTCTCTGGGAGAGTAGAAATCTGTCGGCTTTTAGCCGATTCAGCAATTTTTGTTTTCTTCTATCAGTTTATGATGTAACCACTTTCATTCCTTATTTATCTTTCATTATGCAGTCGAAATGATGTTATATGGCGAATAGCTCTTAACTATTCTGTAAACTCTTCTTGAATTTGATGAGAAATTTCGTGCAGTAAAATGTCTTTAAATTCTTACTGTACCTAGAAGTGAATCCTCTTCGATTCTAAAATTTAAATTTCAAATGTATGCAAATCATTTTTTAAATTGTTAAATGACTTAAAGAATGTTCTTTCAAAGTCGAATTAATTCCCTAGCTTGGGAAGCGTTTATGTTTTTCATTTGAAAACAGAACAAAATGTTATGGCTTAAATGTTGCTTATCGACATCCATCTATTAAAAATTGATACACGCGGAATGACATTTATTAATTACTGGGAGCCGTGGTGTCCTGGTGGCGAGGTCTCGGCTCGTGACCCATAGGGTTTCAGGTTCGAGACCCGATTTCACCGAAGAACCACCGGGTAAGGGAATCTGTCGCACGTTAAATCCATCAAGGCGAAACGTTCTTACTGCTGGTATGGAGAGATGGATGAAAACTCAGGTGTTATCCTCGTCATCTGACCGTGGTTCAAAATTAAGAGGTTCGTCCTTAAATAGCCATAGTGTTGCTTTGCAACGACTTTAATACAACTAAACTAAACTAAATTAAAATATTATTAATTACTGAAACTTATGTAAAAAAACTGCCATGTATAAGTTGATATTTCTAAACTACCAGGCGAATATGATACAGTGAAATATATTTCTTTATGTAATTTACTTTGATCCCGAGTCATTGCTTACACATCTTTTAATTCGGAAAAAAGACTTTCAGAAGGAATATAATAGAAAACAATCTTTACATTTTAAGCATTAATTAAACGGTCAGAAAATCGTTTAAAAAAACACTCTCCGCAATTATAATTTATGAATAAATTAAAAAAACCACAATTATATAATAGTAATAAGGATATAAAAGTCCTTTATTTATAATTGTAAAATTGTAAATAGAGAACCTCATCTAACGAAATTTAGACGATGTAATCATCATCAAAAGTATTGTTTCTTAATCTTTTAATTAAACAATGCGTATTACATAAACTATTTCGTTTCAAAGAGATAGTTTATTAGCCTTAAATGAACGGAATCTATGGAAATGATAAAATATCTTTCTATTGTAGCGAAGTTAAGTCGCAGTTACGTAATACACATCGTATAAACTATGCTAATCTAGTTTTGGAATATTTTGCAAGTCTTGCATGAAAATAATGACGTGAAGTTGCACCACGGAATAACGAGCAATTAGTTATTAAGCGGCATAATTTGTAATTAAGTGCTGGCGTAACCTCTTACGTCACGATTATATCATTAAATTAAATTAAATCGAACACGAATTCCTACGTCAAGATAGAAAAAAAGAGAATTAACAATAAGAATGTTGGCATTTTATAAAGTTTCACCTTGGGCGAATGTTCTGGAAATTCCTTTATTAAACATTTCTCACCAAAAAGTAAATAATGAAATATTCCATTCTTTGTGAGTGAATTCATTATACAAATTAAAGAAATACAATAATATTAGGAAATGCGCTGCGCTATTCGCCTAAAAATTGTATCTATTATACTTGCAACAGAACTAAATTAAAAAAAGAGAAATATATAAATTTAAAAATAATTCAAAGAACAAAACAACGAATTGTTGAAATACATAAAAGAGTCATAAATTGGTCAGAGACTTATCTGGGTCATCTGTCCATGTATTAAATCGGGAAAGTAGACGAATGTCATCTTTCTTATCTAAATGTTCTACTAAAAGTTATCATTTTGTACATGATCATCTATCATCATCTTATCAGTAGGGATGAGCCAATTTTGGATTGATTGAAAAAAAATCGATTTTATATTAATTATCGGTTAGTTTAATTTTATTATTCTTCATTTCTTTTCACCTCCAAACAGATTTTTGTGTAAATATTTCTATAAATACTGCTATATTTTAATATAAAAAAGCACTTGTTTTAAGCATGTTATTTTGGAATAAACTGTTTTCTATTGATGATGATGATGTCATGTCCGCTTTTTACCACGGAAAGAGGAGTGTAGTAGCTTCTAAGGGATGGACCCCTGAGCACCCGAAGGCAGAAGTCTGTCTTCTAGCTCATATGAGGATAAAACACACGCCCACACGCTTGCACAGCCCCTTTTTACGTGGGGGCACATTCACACATCTCACATATCGAACACAGAAGAACAACCATGCTCGAACCGGGGCTCGAACCCGGGACTCACAGAACACGGAGGAAGATGCGCTACTTCTGCGCCAGAAAGCCGGCAACTGTTTTCTATTCCCTAACTGAATGATACTATTATTGAAAAATAATTGCGGTTGTCAAAAGGTGGTTAATTGCCCTTTGTTTAATTTTTTAATATTCATTTTCAGAAATAAAAGTAAAAACGATTAATTCTGATTGAATTCATAATTTATTTCGCTGCTCGCATTTTCATACTTTAGCTTACTCGAATAAAAAAGAAATTCCATTATGCTTCCGCTTTCGCCTAGCGGATGATATATCGCGATACTATAAATCGATATTCAAAATTGATTTCCGTTTTTGTTGCTGGTTGTTCATTTTTATTGCCCTCTATTCTTGCTGACCTTCTTACAGAATTCTTGTTAATATTTCTATAAATACTATCAAAAAAAAATTCTTGTTTTGAACGCACTGCTATAAATTGAAACCTGTAGTTATTGTTTTGGCATTGACACACTTTACTAAAGGGATTTCAACAAAATTATTTTCTTACAATTTTATTCAAAAGAAAATATTTATTCTACAAATTGAAACTTTCTATCATTCTGATCAGTCAATTTGTTAAGAGATGCTATTTATAACTTATAATAACCATAAATAAATAATGATATCACGATATATCGAGAAATATCGATATAGGGTGGACGATATATTGAGATGATGCAGTTCCGTTATTGCCCATCCATACTTATGAGTTTTAAAGTAACTTTTGAAGAAAGTAAGTTCGACCAGTAGACTTGCCGTTGTTACTAATGGCACTTCCCATGAAAAAGTGCGCTGAAAGTCATCAACAATTGTAAGCCGATTGAGCGTCTCTTGTTTTGCAGTAATGCCAACTAGGACCATGAGAACGACTTAGCTACTTCATGCATCGCATCCACTTGCACAACATCTTTTACAGGGGGGGGACACATTCACACACCTCAGAAAAAGAAAATATAAGAATAACAATGCCCGAACTGGGACTTGAAGCCCGGACAACCAGTACAAAGGAAGTCACGCTACGCTTACGCCAGGATACTGGCCAACCCGTAAATTTCTGTTACTTAAATGTGGTGTTGATTTTCTTTACATTTTTCACTATAAGCTTTTTTTAATGTATTGATTATTTCTTTTTCAGTTCCATGCTTGAAATATGCTTACAGAATTTTTTCATTGAATTGCTTTTCTAACAATTTCATTGCTGGATTATTTACTAGATATTTGCCTCACTGAATTAGGCATTTTCCATTTTGTCGGTTTAGCTTATAAGTATTCTTGGCGATTAAAGCAGCATTTTTAAAATAGATTTCAACTCAATTTTTTTATCAGCAAAAACGCATATAACTGTCTTGTATAAGAAGAAACAATATATGAGGTACGCAATCTTCTATCATGGATAGGGGATCATGTGATCAATCTTCTATCATGTGATGTCCTGGCCAAGAAAGGTAAGTTTGGCATAAATAAGTAGATTAACAGTATTGTTGTGTTACAGTGTATTTTTTCTTATATAACAACTGTTTTTTCAAGTTCAAATAATGTTTTAAGACATTTATCTATATATATAACCTGCTATACAATGCACAAAAATTTGGAATAACTACCTGCATATTTTTTTAAAAAAATAACTTTTATCAGTTGTCCAATTATTTAACAATCGTTATCAATTCAACTTTCAATTATTCAATTAATCAATTATTAATAATCATTATTAATTATTATATCATTATTAATAAATTACTATTATTAATTTTCCAAGTATTAATTTGTTATCAATTTTCAAGGCAGTTATTTGTATGATATTGTTTTGAAAAGTTTTGTCGTGCACAATCTGACGCGTGACAAAGTCATAATTTATTACCAAATTCATATTTTTATTACATATTTTATTACATATTTTATTACTTACCACTTATTTGATGCAAGATCCATCAAATAAGAGGCTGAATTATAGCCTAACTAGGTGAAAAATTGCACTTAATTCGTTACTTTTAAAATTTAAATTACTATAAGGTTGGACAGAAGAAAAATTCAAAAGAACTAAAAAGTTGTTTCTAAATTGACCAGAATATTTGATTTTACGCTGGTGTGACATATGGCTCTTTTATAAGCAAGCCTTTAGTTATCTGGCAGCGATTTAAGCCGAAACGAGCGTCTCTTGTATTTTCAGTAACGCTAACTAAGGCCAAGAATATGATCTAGCTACTTCATGCATCACAATTGCTTTCACACCCCCTTTTTAAAAGGGCGGGGGAAAACATTCACACGCCTTACAGATAAAACACGGAAGAACAACCATGCGAACCAGGACTCGACTCTGAACGCCCAGATTACGGGGAAAAAACACTACCTCTATGCCAGGCGGTTTAAACCTTCTTTTGCTTTATTTCATTTTATAGCTTTATTATTTAAAAAAAAACAGTTTGATAGTTCTTCGTACACTTGACTCTTTTCAATGGATGTATAAAAACGTGAATAAATTTCAAATGGTTAGTTATATAGACGAACATTTATGTAAACAAAAGAAGAATAATAATAATATATATAAAGTTAATTTAGAGTTTCTTGATTTAATTACAGTTTAATATTTTTTATGTATAATTTTTATTTTCTATAATTTTTTCTGTTGTCAAATTACATGATAAAACCGTAACATAACTGAATTAATAATTATCATTTAGTTTTTTTTATAGTTTCCGAGATTTGATATAAAGTGACTTGCTCATTTATGTATTTAGAATCTTTAATTGACCGGGATGGTCTGGTTGGTATACTCCTTCGATTACGGGTTCGAAGCTCACTGGTCAAAAGATTTCCCGAGTGTGTGGCGGTTAGCGCTCGTTAAATCTGTTCATGTTCGTAAAGTCCTCCATATCTAGAGTAATATCACTGGGGGTACTGGGCCAGAGGTGATCGTTCTCTGTTCCAGGTCTAAATTACGATCTGAGATGCATGCATGAATGAATTTGTATGAATGTAGTCCACCCCCTAAAAAGGGTTGTGACGTGTGTGTAGCTAAGTCGTACTCTTGGCCCTAGATGGCGCTACTTGTAAAGCAAAGAGACACATTTCTTAGGCTTAAAATCTGTTGATCGTATCAGCGGAAGTTTGTCCACGTCAAGAGCCATTAGTCACAACACAGAATCATTAATTCAATAGATTCATCTTTTAAAGCAATTATATTGCATACCTGAAGAAGAAGATGCGAAAACGGTTTACTTCCAAATATGAGCAGACGATTTCAATGATAAATTATTTATCCCAGATGTTTTCGCTGTTTTATTCTTTTCAGCAAAATAATTCCAAATATTTGCGATATTCATTTGAGAAAAGCTGAAAGCAGAATATTTTGAACAATAGAACGTTCATTCTGTTCGGAAAAACAGTTTATATGACCCTGAAGTGTAATAAACAACTCCGAAATCTAAATAACGCTTTTTAACGTACATAGTTTTTATAAGATAACGCTTCTAATGCTACGATTTTCCAGTGAAATTATTACATTATAGAGCAGTCTATTGCAAAAGATCTTAACTTTCTTTAATTCTATATGGCAAATATACAAGCTTGGAAGTAAACATCATCATCATATTTTTCCAAATCAAGCATGAAGAGAAAATATGGAATTTTTCGCAACCCACAATAAATATATTCAGTTTATCAAGAAGTGAAATAAATTAGATTGAAACTTAGTATTTCGTAAAGTAAACGAGTCTAGTAAAAGTCTGTAGGCATTACTTAAATTTATAATATGCTTTTTGGGAGTGCCTGAGATAAATATTTGTGAAAATAATATTTACATATTATGTATAAAAGTCTGTGATATGCAATATACCGGGCGATTATAAAATATTATACCAATATATGAGACCTTAAAATTTTATACCGTTCATAGGAACGGAATAAACGTTTCTTTCAAGGTATTTTCACGTATGGCTCAATTAATTACGGTCGCAATTACAAAATTTATCAATTTTCAAATGTCAGCAACAGTTTTTTTATTGTATGTGTTCTCCTTAGTATGAAAACATAAATAAATAAATAAATAAATAAATAAAATAGCTGTGTTACTGCACCTGTAATACGAAATTCACCAACGGTAAAACTATAAGAATAGAGAAAACAGCTAATAACAGCAGAGAAATAAAGCATTTTATTGTGTTTTAAAAAATTTCTACTTCACCTTTTGCAACCAAAATATTGCTTTGTATGCCACTGATGTTGCCTCAAACCAAAGAAAAAACTATGACCAGAGAAATCTGTTGAACCTCCTTAGCTTGAAATAATGAAAACTTTTTGATCTTCTAATCGTAGAATGAAAAAGATTCAGGTTCGTAAAACTTATTTCTCATACAGCAATTTTAAATTTTTATACTACAGGAATCTTACGCTATTACTCATGATGATTAGAATAAAATTGTAATGTAATAATTGTATAGAAGTTAATAGCATTGTAATATAATTGAAAAAAAAATATATTAGAATTACTGAATGAATGGAAAAATATATCAAAGAAAATTGTATTGTAGTAATTGTATTGAAGAAAATTGTATTGTAGTAATTGTAATGGAGAAAATAAACTGAATAAATTGAAAATTGTATTTTAGTAATTGTAATGGAGAAAAATGTATTGTAATAATAATTGATTAAATTGAAAATTGTATTGTAGAAAGTTGTAATAATAACTGAAAATTACAAATTAATAATAACCATGAAGATTTTGCAAAATGCATAAAGGATTGCATTTAGCTTAAAACAATCAAAACGTTTTGAACTCCTAATTGTAGAATGAAAGAGCTTTGAGCTTTTTAAAATATAATTATCATATTAATTTTTCTAATTATTGTATTACAAAATTCTTACGCTATAACTCATGATAATTACAATAAAACTGTACTTCTATTATGCATTTAAATAAACAGCATATCAGTACTCATTATTGTATAAATTTCAGTTGATTATAATAAATTATTTTTTAGATAAGATTATAAGATTAGAACCCGAATAATATTTCCCTATATAAGATGAACATGAATGAAATATGAACCACAATGAAATAAAATTAAAGCTATGAAAACAAAATAAAATAATGAATAGGATTTTACATGTGTATTTCTCTTCTTTGTAATGACATTGCTTGGGAATTACAAAAGGAAAAAAATCGAAATAAATGAATGGAAATAGCGGCTAGAAATGGGAAATAGTAGCAATTGTAGCTGCGTAGTATATTTAGCTCCGTACGAGTGGATATTCTGAATTACTTGTTGGAAGCCATAGATAATCAATGGGTCATTCAAGAACTTGAGTGGTTTCTTGGTTCGAAACGGACTTTTTATTCAGTTTGTGCATCGATCGCTCTTTTACTTCTCAAGAGAGGTATAATTTTAGCTTTTTATTTTGTAATATCTTCTAATAAATGGCAAATAAGCCCCCAAATTTTCTTTGGATATCCCAACAAATGATTAAAAAACATTTAACACTAGATTTACGGATGTTGATTATATGCCTATTTTTACTGAAATCAGCCAATTTGACTCATACAATAAAACTGAAGTTTTTTGCAAAGAAAATAGTTCCAAATCAATTTAAATGAAATGTTTATTATCAAAAAAATTCATGGAAAACATTTTTTACGTATAAACTCTGTTTTTGAAACACATTTTCCTCAAACATTTCCGTTACGTTTACACAATGATTTGTGCATCTGTTGCTTTCGCATGATTGTTGAACTTGGCACTTCTTCCGTGCGTCAGTAGCATGAATTTCTGTCATTGGAATTGTGTATGTGAGGGATGCCGAATGAGAAGAGAAACAAATCACGTGCGACTTGACTGTTGCCCAGGCCTGATAGGACCAATGAATTTCATGTTATGAGATTAAATTGTTAACCCATTATATGAGTCAAATTGGCTCACAACCTTGAAAATAGGTATGCCACAATAGATAATGCGAAATGAAGGAATCTGTGGGGAAGAGGAATGAACGTTTTCATATATTTCATTACTTAACTAAAAACCATATTAAAGTTTTATATATATATAGTATTCAAATTTTTAATAAATCAAATTGGCTCGGTCTGTAAATCTAGTGCTAAATGCTATAAATAACAGCTTTCAAAAATATTTTGTTTTTATCAAAACATATGCTTTTGCGTTTCATTATCTCTAACGTTTCGGAAAGAAAATGCAGATTTTTCAATCAATATGTGTTGATAATGTATAATTCAGTTCAGCTATATTAAAATTCTCTTTATAAAGGAAACCTAAGATTATTTTGGGACGGATTTCAAAATTTTAAACCTTGGCCAGACGAAGAGGATGACTTCTGAGCTAGCACCTTCTTTCCAAGCTTCAACACCACGCATGAAAGTGTCAGGCCCGATGGATTTGGTGAGCTCTAGACCTACTTATAGGGCAGTTCTTCGGTAGAACTGGGTCTCGAACTTGAACCTCCCCGTTCCGAAGCTGAGACCTTACTACCAGGCCATCGGGCACGAAGAAAACATGCAGTAAATTAACTGGGAACAGTGCCTACACAGATGAAGCATCAAGGAAATGGAAATCATGCACAGTTAAATTTCGCTTGGCGAGTACTACTCATAATAACTGATACATATAAGTAAATCTATACGAATATTTTTTTTTCAGATTTGAATCCATTTCCCTTTTTACATTATATCTTACGGAACAAATTTCTTCAATTAATGAGTGTTTTGCATAGAAAATTTGGAAATGAATTACGTTTGTAAAGTGATATTTCTTTATACTCTGATATACTCTGGCATTATTTCCGCCAGTCATAAAAAAGCTTATATAAAATAGATAGAGGTAAATAGGATAGAAGTATTTTTTTTCTGATAAATTAGATGCCAAAGAAAAACAAGTCGAGTAGTGAATTGAATACTCTACTAGAAGTGAAAGAGCCATTTTCTTCTAATAAATAACTACTAATCTTTTAATGACGTTTTTTTGTGAATTTCTTTGGCTTATAAATTTGTTTCTCTCAAATTTATAAGCCATAGAAATCCACAAAAAAATTCATTAAAAGATTAGTAGTTATTTATTAGAAGAAAATAGTTTTTTCACTTCTAGTAGAGTATTCGACTCACTACCTAACTTGTTTTTGAGTACTTAATTGAATACTCTACTAGAGGTGAATATAAATTTGTTTCTCTCAAATTGCAACACCTGATGCCAAACCATATGCTTGGCGCAGTACGGCCAATGATGGCTCTTGCACCAAAAAACTAAATCCAACCAACCAACTCAAATTGCAATATTCAGTCATTTCTGCTATTATAAAAGTTCTGTTTTATAACTTTCTCAGCCAAAATTAAAGATAGGATGGCTATAACTTGAAATTGGAAAAAATAATTGATTATGACAGTTCATACAGGTTATTTTCTGAATAGAAGTTTTTTTAAAGCTTTTTTCAGAGAGAGGAAGTGAACTGCAATATGATTATCTTTGCAATATTTCCTTTTATTTGAAGCATATTCTCATCAAATGAATCCGTTATTGTAATTAGATATCAATACTCATGTTGTTATCCAATAGTCTCTGAAATAATTGGGAATATTCCTGTAAGTGAGGAGTAAATTAACAAACCTTCTTTTAAGGCGACCAGGGGCCTTTAAAATGACTTTTTGAAATTTTACAGGCATTAAGAGTAACACAACAGGAGATGAGACACAAAATTTTAAAGCATTATATTAATTTATTTATGAATTATTGAGATTAATATAATATAATATAGCTATAAATAACGTTAATGAAAAATGTTCCAGGCACTCCAAATTTGTTCGAAAACGCTCTAATTTTTGTTATTATTTTTTCTATTCCGTTTGAAACAAAAGTTGGGACTTATCCTGAAATTTTAGTATGATTTATCAAAATGAACTAATGTAATTATTCAAAACTTCTAAAACTTTTTTTTGAAAAAAATCAGTAGTTTTAAGTTAATACATTGTTAATTTTGATGTTTCATACTCTAATTTCAAGAATAATCCCAAATTTTGTTTCAAAAGGATTAGAGTAAGTAATAATAAAAATTGGAGCGCTTTCGAACAAATTTGGAGTGCCTGGAACATTTTTCATTAACTTTATTTATCGCTATATTATATTAACCCCCTACCTCATAAATAAATTAATATAATGCTTTAAAATGTTGTGTGTTATCCCCTATACTGTTACTCTTAGTGTTTGTAAAATTTCAAATCTCTAAGATGAAAATTGCATAAAGTCATTTTAAAGATCCCTGGACTCCTTAAAGGTAAGGACATTGTTTACAGAGCCCCGTAGAACATTCTTATATATTGAAAAATATGTCAATATTTATCTCATACTACAATTTTAAACAGAGAGAAATAAAAAAAAATTGCAAAATTCATTCCCAATTACCCAGATTGATTCTACAATCAAGACAACAGTTAACAGGCTCTAGCAATAAGAATAGTTACTGTTTGTTTAAGGCTCTGAAAGAAATATTAAAAAATTTTTTAACAGATATTTGTCAATGTCATCAGAATAATCAGTGCCTTTTCATGAATTATAATTGCAGGAGTGCTATAACTTAAAATACTTGACTAAGCAATAATACTACAGTATAAGTTATATATTATTTTTCGACAAAATCTAAATTTCATCACTTTAAATAAATTTTAGATAATTTAATGCTTAATCAATAAAAATAATTAGATTCTTGACTTGATGAAGAAAATATTTTAATTAAGAAAATGTCATTTAGCAATTGCTGGTTTTAATTTATATTTATTAAAAATTTAACTTCCAGGAAGAATTCTTTCAATTACTTTTCTTCCAGTTTTATATTTTTTCAGGTTAAAAGCATACGCTATTGAACTATAAAAAACATTATGAAGTGCAAGATTTAAATAAAATCGCAATGAATGGAGAACATTTTCGTATTTATTTACAAACATATTTTCCTTTCAGATTTCCTTTTCTTTTAAACAATTTTTATTAACACTGTAGGTTTAAAATAAGAAATGCATCTTATATTTGAGCATGCTCAGCTGAGTAAAATCAAATGGGCAGAAATACAATTTTTCGAAAAAAAAAATTCTCTTTCTATGAAAAAATGATATATTGATTCCTCATGCGTTTCTTCTAAAAAATGAAACATATAGAATAAAGATATCGTTAAATGGATGGTGAATCCACATTTTATATGCAAAATTAAATAAAACATTAAATAAACATTTCTGCACTGAAAGAAGATGGAATTCTGCAATTCCACAATGCATTCAGCAAATATGACCTCCCAAGTATTTTTAGCCACAATAATAACACAATTTACATTGTTAGTTGCAATATTCCAGGCTCTATTTTTAGATTTATGGAAGTAATATCGCGTTACATAAAAAATTATTTTACTTTTTGAATGCATTTAAATTATACATTTTTTAATTAAAAATACTCTTTCTTCTAAAACTCAGTTCACACTCTCCATATATATATGTATCTTGTTCAAATTTTCAATCGTTTATAATAAAATTTTGATTCATCCAATCAAATTCAAATATATTTTTTTAGACTTGTAGTGGATAATACTTGATGTTAATACAGTTTTTTTATAAATATTAATTTATTAATTAAATGTAATTAATTTTTAATTCTTTAAATAGAGCTTTAGCAGTTAGTAATGAAAATTGAAATTGACAGAGAGTAACTCAATCGGTCAAATGCAAGGATTTCGGTATTTTTCAGGGGAAGGAGAAGAATACGAGCTCAAATCATATGAAAATCACTAAATTTTTAGGTAAATTACTTATATTGATTGTAATTATTCAATAAAAAGTAACTAAAAAAAATTCTTTGATGACCTAAGAAGGAATTGACTTAATTTTTATAATACTTGTTTTTGGCTAAGTAAATTAAATAGGAAGTAGCTACATATATCTTTGAAAATATCGAAATAATTGAAAGCCGCAAAAATAAACTTTTAAAATTATAACAATAAACCGTATCATAATAAGAAATGACATGATTAAGAGAATTATTAAAAAAAAGAAAGATTGAGGAATTAACAAAGTAAATTCTTATAAATTTTTCTAAGGATATAATAGTTAGTTAGGGAAATAAAAAGCTAATGTCTTATAAAACTTATAAGGGTATAACAATATAATGAAACTATGTAAATACTGAACTTTTAAAACTATCTAAATTTTTACTCAATTATATGACCAAACTATACTAATTTTTTTAAAAAAATTAACATTAAAAATATAGTAATAACTGAATAAAATAACTGAAATTAAAAAAAAGTATGATGACGACGATAATTTTAAAAAATGGAAAAATAACAACCTAGACTCTTTTTAAAAAATATTTTTGATTGTTCAATTTTGTTGACAAAGTTATGAATCTACGTTTACCATTATGTAATCATTAAGTTATGAAATGTAATCTTTATTTTTTATTGAAAAAATGGGAAGAAAACCCTTAAAAATTACATGACGTCTATCGTTTAAAAATTAACATCTAATATAAAAACAAAATTTCTTTATTAAATATTTTTTTAAAAAAATTTAGAAATATTTAGGGTTGCTTGTCAAAAATAAAATTTTCTCCTGCACTTGTAAAACTTTTAAAATTTTCTAGTGATCATCTTAAAGTTTAAGCCACGATTTGTCGAGGAGCACAATAATCATCAGAACTTTTATGCATATTTATAGAAAAAGGCATTGTAGCCAGTATTGAAGTCTAAAAAATTATTCAGTAAATTTTCATGCCAACTTATTTAACTTTAGAATGAAATTCCTTTAGTTTTAAACAAATATGAAACAATTTTTTAAAAAAAAATTTAAATGTAATGTGACAAGGAGAAAAAAACAAGAAAAAAGCAACAAAACGTAGCTTACATAAATTCGCTAAAAAAGGAAACATAATTTCTTTTTTATATTTTAAATAGTACTTTGGCTTTCAAAATCATTTGATTTTTATCTTTGCTTTTTTATTTTGTAAAAAGATTTCTACTTTAAAAAAATGATTCTTGAATGTGAGTACAATGTTCGAAAATCAAATAAGTTTCAACATAGAAGAGGCAAATAAATAAAATTACTCTATTCAAAGAAAAATGATAATATTTTTCTCTAAAAATTAAAATGCTAATAGATAAGAAAAAAAAAACAGAAAAAAGTAACTAAATACAAATCTAATTTTAAATCAATTCGCTAAAAATGAGCAATAGTTCCTTTTATCTCATTTTAAATAGTACTTGATATTTCAATATCATTTGATTTTTTTATCTTTACTTTTTTATTTTTGTAAAAAGACTTCTATTTATTAAAAATAAGGTTTTTCAATGTTAGTAAACAATGAATAATGTTCGGAAATGAAATAAGCTTCAACATAGAAGATGTAAGTAAATAAATAAGTCGATGCAAAACGATTCCAAAACAAGACGAGAAATGGTCGTCAAGCAAAGCTATCATGTATTGATCAGAGATTTATTTTGAGTGAAATTCTCGAAGTATCATCCATGGTTGAGTGCTGCTAACATTTCTATAGAATTTATGAAAGACTTTCAGCTCCAATTTCGCCGGAAAAACAGCATGGAGAGATCGGGTAGCATTCATGGACCTCAATAAAATATTTTGTGAACAAGGAGATCAGATTTTATTCACGGAATCATTGATAAACAGGCTTACATTGAATTGGAGTGACGCTCCATTTACAATCATAGTGAATTTAATCTTTTTGATTTCGATGGGTGTTATGTTGAACGGATCCGAAAAAAAGGAGAAATGTGGTTCCAAGAATATAAAGAACGGTGGTAGAGCGGTAATAAACATTGGGGAATATAAACTTAAGAGGTGTAATCAAGCTTGCGATATTTTTAAGAATTTAAAAATATGCACTTAATTGGATTTGGAAATAATATCTCTTTTTTTTCAATTCCTACTATTAGTTCATAAATAATATATATATATATATATATACTGAAACAATTTTAAAAGAGGTAAA
>JAOUZG010038069.1:16261409-16277572 GCA_026289955.1 Argiope argentata | reverse complement strand
TGTGTGGTGCTCTCCGCTTCTGTTTGTACATAATGTGTGCTTCCAATAGTGGAATAATTCGAACTTAAAAATTCAAAGTGTCATCTATGTCTACGAAACCACCTTCCGTTTTCAATAAATAATAGTGTTACACACACACACACACACACACACACACACACACACACACACACACAGTTTCACCCTCCTCTACACAAGAAATTACAATTTAATATACATGTTAAATTTTTATACTTGCTGCCGAGAAAAATATAACTATGTAAATAAAAGGAGGTGAAATTAAAGAAGAATGATTTTAAGTTTTTCAGTCATAAATGTAGAACATATTGTTACAAGCGGGCGAACGCCGCTGAAACGCGGAAGGGAGATCGATTGGCGACGGCGTTAAAGATCTTGGCGCCAGCCGGGTTGGTTTGGCGAAAGGAATAGTCTGGTAGCCGCTGGACCGCTCGCGGGGATTTCCAAAGCTTGGCGTCTTTCTCGCCCGGCGATATAAGGGACGGACTGCCGCATTCGGCAGTTCCTCTCTCTCGGAAGAGAAGCATCTCGCTGGACTAGCGGATACTTTTCCTGATTGTTATTAGTAGGCTGTGTTTAAGTTTGCTGTTAACGTTGTATTATTGAGCTCGCTGTGATTTACTGTTTGCTGTTCTATACGATATCTGTTTTGCAGTCTGTTTTTATTGAGCGTAAGGCTTGTATTTACGCTGTGAGTGACTGTTGACCGCTGAATTGTGTTTATCTGATGTTTTACTTTATCAAGTCATTCTGTAAATACCTGTAAATAGCTGTAAATAAATTTGTTTGTGCTGTCCTCAAGTAAAGTTCATTCAATCCGTACCCGCTACGCTAAAAACGTAACAACATCAATACAAAATTATCATAATATTAATACTTCAATAACCTTATAATCCTTATACAGAAATAATTTTTTCACTTTCTTAAAGTTTAAAAAAATTAACTATTCTATGATTTTATTATTCACTAACTTCAGCACAATGAATAAGATTTTACTTCATTCGATGTTGTTGTCAGTCGTTATTAAATTATTACATAGATTGTATTACATAGACATCTAAATCTTAATTTTTTAAAAGTATATTTGCTGACACTTTTTTCTCGTTTTGATAAGCTACAGAATTTTTACCTCTTTTTAACTTCCCAGTATCTAAAACTCTAGTATTTTTTTTTCTTTTTAACTATTAAGATGTTATCATCAAAGCACAATATTCCAATCCTGCTTTGTAAATATTTGATTAAACATTTAAGAAGATTTGATTATCATGGCTCCTAAAGCAGCAGGGAAGTGAAAATAAGTTACGAAATATGCTTGAAACCAGAAATATTTTCACAATAAATAAATAAGCAAAAAGAAAATACTTAAAAAAATAAGGTTGGTGTTCCTTTGAGTAAATTGTATCTGATTCCATGAAAATTATTTACTTTAACGCATTTGTTGTTAACGCATATGATTGTTGGAATTCTATTTGAAGTAATAATTAATATGCATTATGATATTAAGCATTAAATCAAAGCAATATTTCGGATCTACATGCATTATCACATTAAGCATTAAATCAAAGCAATATTCTAGATCTATATGCATTATCATATTAAGCATTAAATCAAAGTAATATTGAGTTCATAAGATCAAAGAGTCTATTAGGCTGTCTTCTTTTAAATTACGCATTCTGTGTACTTAAAATTTAATCTCTTAAAATTAATATATAACTATTAATTATATTTAATTACTAATTTATTATTTAAATATTCACTTAGAAATATTTAATCCCTTAAAGTTATTAAAATTCACTTAGAAGCGTCATATTTTTATCACGGCCAAAAATATAGTGGTTGCCAAAATTATGCAAACCTTTTTTAAAAATGGGGTAGTTCAAATATTTGAAGGTTTATAACAACAGGGTTTCAATTTTAAAATAACTTAACAGACAATATAATGCATTGAATTATACTCGGTTATATTTTCCAATATTCTAGCTAAATAAACAGAAAGAGTAATCATGTTTTGCCTTTGATGATGGGATATGGCTTTTTTTTCATTTACATTTAACCAATCAGCATGAGTGTTTAGACTGCCAATCAGGTGGTAGTTAGGACCGAATTGTACGGAATTATTCAGAATAACTCAGCAATTGATTCAAAGGTTTCAAAGCTGATAGAAGGTGGTTTTTCTATTAATTTTCATAATTTCTATCAAATGGAACACTTTTTATTTGTATTATTTGCAAAAAGAATTGATTGATCAACCATGGTACAAAGAGTTGGTTGGTCAACCAAAAAGGAAGTAAGATTTTGTTTTTGCATGAACAAGGTGTTAGGTACGATAGGGGAGAGCATCACCCCCATTTCGCCAAGGATATTTAGAGCCAAATATGGCTACTCGATGTTGTCGTTGGAGGATATCTTTCTCCGGGAGATAAGACGCAAGAGCGCAGGGAGCTGGCGATTTTGAAATGTGCTCTAAGGGGATGATGTTCTTCCCTACGGATCAACCGTTAATTATAACGAAATTAAAAAGGAAATGGGTGAAATTCTAACGAACAGTGGTATTTCAAAATTTTTGAAGGAATATAAGAAAACTTCATCGCTGAAAACCAAATTGATAAAATCAAGAAAAGGTTCAAAATACCAAGGGATAATGGAATAATGAAAAGATTGTGTCTAGAAAGCATAGACGAAAATCATCTAGGAGTGTACAAAGTTAAATGAAGCAATACAATTTGAAGTTTAGAAGAGAACAATTTAACCCAGATTGAAGAAATCTATGTTAAATGCAAAAGTTTTACAAAAAAAAAAAATAGTTTTCAAATTCGGAAAAAATGAATAGTTGAAACTGAACAAAACCTCATAAGAGGACTGAAAAACAATGGGGATGATGATTTGTTGTAATTAGTAAAAAAATATCATGAACTGGTAGCGATGGTATAAAATTATCAAGGAAATTAGGGAAAAAAGTCATCCAGATTATATTGCACTAAATGTTAAGTATTCAGTTAGTATTATAATCTGAACTTTTATAACAGCAAAGAATGCGAACAGAATTTGTGTAATTAATGGGAATATAAATGATAAAAATGTATTTATAAAATGCTCCTGAAACTTCTGTCTTCTGTATTCATGTTAATATTCACATTTCAACAAGATTCAATTCCACGTCATGTTGCCACAATGCCTGATAACTAATTTCGGAATAATGAATGATATCTTACTGCTGAAATGGCTTGAATATAGCTTAGACAGTCTAATAAAAATTTGTGGATCTGGTTATAAATACATTCTATACAAAAGAAACTCAGCAGTCAAACTGTATTATGGGATTAAAACAATTATTTCATAATAGTATCACATTACAACAGCCGAGAAATTTAAAACATTGGTCAACTTCATGAGATGGAGTTATAATACAGTAATTGGCGCTAAAGTATATTCAGTTAAATATTAAATGCCATAAGTGAGAATTTTAGAATTTATCAGTATTTCTGTTTTCATTTTTATCTTTATAACTGCTGTTTAAATACAAATATCAATTCTAAAAATTACTCTTTTAAATTCTTGATTAAATTATATTTAAAATGATTTGCATCTTCAGGATATTTTTTTCAAGGAAGTTCTGTTAAGTTAACAAATTTCAAAAAGTGTAATCTTTTTAAAAGGTGTCCACAATATGGGCCGCTATTGTATGTTCCCAAGTTCTTGAGTGGAATTCGAAGTAAGCTTTTTAATATTAAATAAGTTTTGATATTATTTAAAACTTTTGATATTAATTAATTACTATGAAAATTATATTTGGGACTTCAAAAACCTTTTAAGGGTTTGATTTTAAGAATTCCAAAAACCCTACAGCTTAAAATCACACACACACACACACACACACACACACACACACACACACACACACAGTTTTTTCTTACAATTAGCAATTCCAAAAAGAAAAAAAAACATGTATTCTAGTATTTTATGTTTCTTTTTGAAAATGCATTATCAATCGCAATAAATTTTTTCCCATTTTCGCACGCAGATGCGTTTTTCCCATTTTCGCGTGCAGTTCCGAAAGTCATGTGATTTGTGAGAAAAAAAAATGTCACGTAATGAACATAATTCTAAGCAATCAAAGAATCAAGCTATCGAAATGAATTCAGAAACTAATATTTTCCTTACTTTAAATAGGTATTTTTTTCTACCTCTCACGCGTGATCAACTGGAAAACCAGAAATACTGGAAGGATAAATAATTCAATATGAAATGTATTCTTCCGCAATCCCGATACACTGTTTTTTTCTGCCACTTCACTCACTGTTGAAGTGTATTAATCCGCATTGCAAATTATAATGCGGGATTATATATGCGGGATATCCATTATATTTCATTTAGAAATTTTTTATAGCCAGCGATATTAGTCTCCGAAACTTTCTCGCATAACATTTATTAGAATAAAATAGCCTATTAGGGTGCGATTGTTATGATGCGGTTAATGCATAAGTATTAGAAAACGGAATGTGAATTTTGAACATATTCTTCACAACTTATTGAAATTAAACTTATACATCGATTTTTAGCATAATCGCAATGTTATTTACCAAATTGTATTCGTTTAATTTAATGTGGCTGGCGATCTGGCACAGAGGTAGCGCGTCCTCCTCGTGATCTAGGCTGCCTGCGTCCAAATCCCGGTTAGCGAATAGTTGTCCTGTGTGCTATCTGTGAGGTGTGTGACTGTGCCCCTCTGTAAAAAGGGGCTGTGCAAGCGACTATGATGAGTGTGTAGCTAAAGTTGTACTCTAGGCCTTAGTTGGCGCTACTTGAAACAAGATTTATCTTCAACTTAAAATTTGCTGATGTATTATCGGGTTTGTCCATGGCAAGTGCCATTAGTAACAACAATAAGTCATTGCGTTTTTCAGTTATCGTATGTCTTTGCTTGTGAAACGACACACTGACAGATAATAAACTTCTTGACTGATTTATTTTCAAATGTGATAAAAAGTTATACATTAGATGTTCAATCTACGAACCAAATTGTATGCATTTAATTGACTCGTTTTGTTGTAATCTTTTTAACTTTTATACGATTAACCGGACAGGCAAATTTTTTTTCTAATGGATACCGTTCAAAATTTGACAGAAATATGCAGATTTGACTTAAAACCAACAGAACAAATTTCATATGCCTAGCTCAAATCCTCTAATAGTTAGCGTATTCACAAACAGACATAATTCTAAAAATGTGGTTTTCGAACTAAAGGAGGTCTGAAGTGTAAAAACTCTTCCAAATTTTGAATTCGAATTTTTTAAAACTTTTTAAAATATTTTCTATTTGCATATATGAGAAGATAAAAAAGGAAACATAATACGCCACTAGATAGCTTTTGAAAAACACACACCAATGCTGAGCTTTACTTTTTTTTTGATTTGGTTAGAATTTTAAACAAATGACACGAAATGAATATAGAAACTATTACTTCAATAATGCACTCTTTATATTGTCTATTGTAATGGACAGGATAAAATGATATCGGTAAACTGGGCTTTTTTAGTGTTGAACAAATCAGTGTTGAGAATAATCTGTAAGAAACTATTCAGTTTTCAAAAAAAAAAATTAAAAATATTATTAAAAACTCTAATTATTTGTTATAAATAGGTGTGAAAATAAAAACATACAAAATTATTATCGCATATCAAATTTATGTTAAGACCTGCAGTGAATGCAGCACTACCTCTCTCTTTGAGACGTAGAAATCTAAGAATTCCATTATTCCCTTAGTTCTTTTAAATCTTTAGTGAACATAAAATACTTTTTTATTGAATGTTTAGAAATCTCCGTGCACCACTATGTATCATATTGCTTCAGAAGTAGACAACACATTTCATAAAAAGATCACATACAGAACAGCCAGAACCAGACTTAGCCAAATAGGGGCCCGGGGCAAAAACTTCTTTGGACCCCCCCCCCTCTGCTTTACTACTTTAGTAATGAAGAGCATTCATTATAGAAGGAAATGCAAAATAAAATTTATATTCGATTTGGAGGCCTCGATTTATATGGGGGCACGGGGCAACTGCCCCTTATGCCCCTGTCTTAGTCAGACCCTGAGAACAGCTACCCACGAATCACATTCGCTTGTATAGCCTCTTTTTACAGGGAGGCACATTCACACATATCACTTGTGAGGGCGCTCGACAGCAGAGAATCAGCAAGTGAACCGAAGGGAAGAGAAGAGAGGAGTTGGATGGGGAGAGAGGCGATGGAAGAATGTGGTTAGATGTGAGGAGCTCGATGATGTTGTTCTTGTATTAAATTTCATTAAGTTATTCTTATCTATTATGTGTTGTTGTATGTTAATGTCAATTAAATGTTAAAAAAATTTCTTTGGTGTCATACCAATTATTTTCGTTTACATTTACTAATGAAAAGGGAAATCTCTGTCTTGTTTTTCTTTCCAGGCGTGGAATTGAAATTGAAAAAGCTCGGCATCACCGGCATCACAGATAGAACAGATTACAAACAACCAAACCCGAACTGGGACTCCTAGATCACAATGGAAGACTTTCTACCCCTGAACCAGGACGGCGGCAAATAATTTGGTTTGTTCAAGTTTTTTTTTTTGTAAATCATTACCAAAACGAATATTTTCAGTTCAAAGAATGGGTTCAGTGTTCTGTAATAAAAAAGAAAATATTTTTCTAATATCTTCTACAGAAAACTATTTTTAACCCAAAGAATTAATTTAACATTGCAAAAGCATTAAACATATTATATTATAACTTAAAATGAATTGTCACATGTGTAAAAGTTCTGCCATCTATCCCAATTTAGTTACAGTTACAGTATGCTCTGAATATGCCCGATTATTTTACGGGCGTAAATATGATTTACAGATTTATTTGATTAAGCTTCTGTATAAATAAATTAACCTCAAATATAATTAATTATTTCGTTAAATTAATTTGTTAGTGTGAATAATTACTTGTAAATATAATTACGGCCCCCCCGCCATTGATTTGTAGTTATTCGTAAAATAAAGTATCCTCGGTTTCTTTAAAAAATCTTTTCAAAGCTAATCTAAAGAAAGTTTCTTTAAAGAATATTTTTCAAACTTATAAACAATTTTTAAAAAGAATTAATTGACAAAACAATGATTTTTTTAAAGAAATAATCTTTTATATGTGAAATGCAATTTCTAATCGGATGTTACCTCCCTCATTTGATATAGAGTAATTGATAGAAGGTGCTAAACGTGATTATGTAAATCAGATGTTCTCAAAATGGCGCTGAGAACATAAACATAAAAAGAAAGTGAAATTTTCGATCATAAATTTCAAGTTATCAAATGAAAACATTATTATTTTTAAGTTATTAAAATGGTAACTGACTTAAATTAATTAAGTTATTAATTAATTTAAGTCAGTTACCAACTTAAACTGCATTGAAACAATCATAAGACTTCTCTGTCGGTTTCTATCCCCCCCTCTCTCTATATATATAAAAGTTGGCAAACAAAGTTTTGAAGATCGACATATTTTTAGATGAAATAACAGCTATGATGTCATAGTTCTTGGTCAACCTTTTAAAAACGAATCTGCTATCAAAAAAGCATACGTAATAATAAAGGAATACTGGTAAAAGCAGATAAAAATATTTTTTTGCCCTTGAATTTCGGAGACATCAAAACCTCCTTAATAAAACAACATCATTTTTTCACATGATAATAATATACAGTAAAGGATTCAGTGGCAACAATTGGCTATATAAGGACTATTTCTTAGAGGGTCGATGGAAAATTGATTTTCTTGGGAGCAGTGGTTCAAAAAAAAAATTAGAAATTCTGATATAAATTGTCTGTAAGGCAGTGAAATAAAATTTGAGAGTTTATCTAATATGAAGAATAAATGTATTTGCAATTCTTTGATTTGCTTTCTATCAATTTCGCCTTGCCCTCTTTATTTTGTGCATGAGATCGCTTTTTCCCCTTGTTACTAAGCATTTCTGTAACGGATTGTTTACAGAACGTTTTTCATAACGCGTTAGTTTATTCCGTTAAGTGTTAAATATATGGCAATAACGCTTCGATATTGACTTAGTTGTAAATACTATGTAGAAACTTGGAATCAAAGTCCCAATATAGGCATTTTAAAATCAAGTTTTGATAATCTGACGTTTTTCTCTAAAGGTTTGGCTGGACTTGTAAATTTAATGCACTTTTAATTCATTTTCGGATCAATTTTTGCTCCCCCAATTTTTCAAACATTTTTTAATAATTAGTTTTATTTTAAAAAAATAAACAGATTTTAATAATTGATTTTGCTTTTGCTAAATAAGCACTTTTATTGCCCCCCCCCCTCCGTTAACTTTCCAGACACGTTATATGTCAAACTTTGGTCAATAAATGAAGTACATGCTTCAGTAATTAAGAAACAGACGTAAGAAACTTTAAGATATATTATTTAAAACAAGGCAATGCATTGCATTTGGGCATTACCTGAATGCCCTCCAAATTTGAAACATAACATTAAAAAAAAAATTTATTACAGATATGAATTTAACTATTATAGTGGAATCAATTATTGTAATTTTAGAGCAACCTTTTATGAATCTGAAAATAATCCCATTTGTATTATTATTAAGATTTATGTTATTGATATTATTAATTAATTTACAGTTATATTTACTTGATAATTGTTTATTATTTTCTTCATGCAATTATTATTATTGATTATTTCATGTATTTTATTAATATTTATTTTGATTTAGGACTTAATCTTTTCATCAATTATTTTGAGTGTACATTTTTGATTGTACATAAAATAATACCTTTTGTTCGGTTATTTCATTTATCATTAGCAAATACATAATTTCTGAACTGCAAACTGATTTTTGAAAATTTGATTTTTTTTCTTTTCATTTTTGTTTTATTAATGCAGATACCAGACTACTCAAAATTGATTTTCATGGATGCAAGCTTTTCTACATTGATATTTTCGAGAAAAATAGGAAGGAGGAATTGCTGTAATACTTTGTTCAAATTATAATATGTTTCTTTTTCCCTATTTTGTTTTTTAAATTACATTTCATCTCTCTCTCTCTTTTGTTTTTTACATTGCATTTCTTTTTAGTCTCTTGTTTTTACATTTCAGTTCTCTTTTTCTCCTTCGATTTCTTTTATCTAGCGGAGATCTCCACTACTAATAAAAGCAAATTTGCTTTTCAAAGTTGTTGCGTGACTTGACGTTCTCTTGTACTGCAGAGCTTAAATGAAGTCAATTCCTGTGCACGTGATGCACGCCTTAAACGTAAAGTCATGCATTTGCCATTCGTGACATTAAGAACAATTATTGTTCCTATTCGAGCCTTAAATGATTATTTTTAGTTAAATATTTTCTTTGGTAGTTATATTCCTCCTTAATGTTGTTGAATTCTGTTTATCTGTAATCATGATTTATGAATTTATATGTATATTTAGTTTATTTTAATAATTTATTAGATTCGGTTAAATTTATTTTTATAAATTAGTATACGTGCACCGAAGCTGGAAATCTTTTATAAATTAGATCATAAATAAGTGCCTCAAAGAATAAGACAAAACATTCTGATAAAAGAATACAATATTTTATAGACTCAAAAAATTGTTGTAACATTTTTATAACATATTTCTTTAATAAGTTAATAAACAGTTGATTTTTGAACGTTATGCGTTTTTTTCGTCGCACAATTCATAACTTATCGAACTTATATAAGCACCAGCGGGTTGATCCGTAGAGAACATCACCCACTTGGCGCACTGTTCAAAATCGCCAACTCCCCGCACTCTTGCGTCTTATCTCCCGGAGGAAGTTATCATCCAACGGCAACATCGGGTTGCCATATTTGGCGCTAAATATTCTTGGCGAAAAGGGGGTGATGCTCTCTTCTACCGCATAGCACTGGAATTCCAGAATAGGGGTAGCCCGTCTTTCCTGTGATCTGGGCGTACCGGGTTCGGGTCCTTGTTTGGGCATGGTTGTTCTTCCATGCCACATTTGTAAGGTGTGTGATTTTGCCATCCCGTAAAAAGGGTTGGGCAAACGAATGTGATGAGTGAGAAGCAAAAGTTGCGTTCTTGGCCCTAATTGGCGCTACTACAAAACAAGAGACGCTGATTAGGTTTAAATCGCTTACTACCTCAGCCAGCTTGTCCATGGCAAGCACCATAAGAAACACTAACAATATTTTATGTAAGCTTTTTCCAAGCTGAAGCCTTTACAAGATGAAATTTTTAATACAGTATTAAATTTTAACTGATAGACAGATGTGTGATACGGCTGAATGTATCAATATATATTTAAAGAGATACATTGTTGTTGTTGTCTATAGCAAGCCCCGCTGATACATCAGCAGATTTTAAGCCGGATATATAAGTCTCTTGTTTTACAAGTAGCGCCATCTAGGGCTAAGAGTACGACTTAGCTACACACACGTCACAACCCTTTTTAGGGGGCGGGCTACATTCACGCAAATTCATTTATACATCTCAGATCGTAATTTAGATCTGGAACAGAGAACGATCACCCCTGACCCAGTACCCCCAGTGATATTACTCTCGATATAGAGGACTTTGCGACCACGAACAGATTTAACGGGCGCCAATCGCCACACACTCGGGGATTCTTTTGGCCGGTGAGCTTCGAGCCCGTAAAACTAAGGAGCACGAGTCCAACGCTCTACCAACCAGGCCAAAGCTCTACGATAGATTCTTCAAATTAGATTTATTCAAAAGAATCAATAATTTTGGTAAGTACAATTAAAGGTAATTAATAATTTTATTTAGCAGCTCATTTTATTTATTTATCATTTTTCTTAAGATTCCAATAATAGACAAATAATGATTTTCATTTCAACGGAATGATATTCATGATTCAGTATGTTAAACGGTCACGATCAACACGGGTGGTAGTCGTTAGAATTAATAGGGGGTAGTCGTTAAACAGTTGGTGGTAGTTCCATCTTTAGCGAAACCGCATACATCTTCTGAACAGAAATTAAATCTTGACCTTTTTTTTTTCAAAAGAAAATAAAAGCGAAGATACAAGACCAAATTTAAAAATGCTGGAAATTCGATTGTGAATAAAACAAGAAATTTAAGAAATTGAATAAGCATAATTGTTTATTTCTTGTCTATTTATGAATAAACAAGAAATTTAAAATATCGAATATGCAGTAAAAATAACTTTAGAAGAATGAACTGTAATAGAGGAGGAAACAGAAACTAACATACTCAGAAAATTTTCAAGGTTGATAATAAATACAGAAACAAGAAATTTGAAATAAGATTAATTTGAAATGTGGCATTTGGAATTCTAGATTTATATTCTTAAAGCGTAAAAGATTATATCGAGCATGGTAGATACTAATGGCAAGATTTGGCGAGAGAAAAATAATGGCGAGTGGCGACTAATGGCGAGATAAAAATAATAATTTTGTTGTATAAAAATATCTTTGTTGTATTCTAATTTAATTTAATTGAAATTTTAAATTTAGGTTTGATTTACTTTTGACAAATAGTTATAAATGTAGTTTCATGTGATGAAATAAGATTTTATTTATTTTCATTTCTGCTAAGTAATGCATGTTAATCTCTGTCCGGAACATTAATTGTTGCATAAATATTATATAAGCATCTTTTTTTTAAGCTGTTAAAACATTTGTTAATTACAACAAATGTGAGATGCCAAATATGACGAAATATCAAACCAATTACTTTAGACGTAAATTTTTAAATTTATATTTCTTAAGCATCAGGTGGTTACTGAAAAAAAAAAACTATTTCAAAATTATAATTACATTTCTTTTGAAAATTATTGTTTTTAAATATTCAAATAAATAAGTAAATTCAGCGATATTTATTACATTTTCAAAATTTTTTTTACTACTAATAAATTGAAAACATATTTTTAACTTTAATTTATCAGAATGATTTCCATAGCTTTAAAATTTATACTTACTCCCTCGAAATATGTTTGCAGTATTAAAAATATTTCTTATGCACATCTTACCATAGTTAGCCAATTAAAAAACAAATTTTAAGCAAAGTAAAGACGCAATAATATGATCATGTTAATATGCTACACTATAAATCTCCTTTAAATTAGTTTTTTTTACAAAAAATTCCGAACTTCTTGTACACATAATTTATAAATTTGTATTTTGTCTTTAGTGAATGGCAACATAGATGTGAAAAATTTGTGGGAAACAGCAATTAATTCTAATATATTTGCCTTCTTGAGAATTTTTGATTGTTTTTCACGCCTTCTATCAAAATTCTCCGTCTTTTACAAACCAAATAAATCTTCGATCTTAAATTTCAACTTATCATGTGAGAATATTATTATTTTTAAGTCATTATTTATCTTAATTAATTAAAGCCATTAACCAGTTTATACCAGTTTGAAACCTTCACGATACTTCTCTATCTGTCTCTCGCTACATATATATATATATATATATATATATATATATATATATATATATATATTCTAGCTGGCAAAGTTTTGCCCGACCGATTTTGAGAGTCTTCTTCGTCGGTCTTTTAAAAACGCTTCTGCTGTCAAAGAAGCATACGTAACAAAAATGCAATACTGTTAAAAGCAGGTAAATATATTTTTTGGCCGTAAATTTCGAAGATATCAAAACCTCCTAGCCAAAACAACATCATGTTCGGACATGGTAAAAAAACTAATGTCACTTCTGTATTATATCATTTATCCCACTCCATAGGGATAATACGATTTATATTTCGATATTTTTTTTATATTATATGGATTAAGGATCCATGAATATAAATGAGGATGCTTGAAATCAGATTATCTTTTCAATTATTTATTCTTATTAAAAGTTACATAAAAACGTATATATTATTCATAGTAAAATATATGTTTTGAGTATTTTCTTCCCACGCTTGCATCCAATTTAAGCAGACGCTCGAGCGTCATCCGTAGGATAAGATATATGTAATGTTCATTTTTTTCATGAAATGAAATAACCTTCAGACGGCGATACTAGTTAGTTTCTTACTTTTTAATAATTAATTTAACCGAAGTCACGAGAATTTTGTTTAGTTTTTTTAAAAAAACTGGTTTGCAGTTTAGTTATCTCGCTCTTGTAATAGGTAGCTAATGTTTGTTTTTTAAAGACTTTATAACTACATTTTTATGGCTGCAAACCACTCGAATTTTAAGTGATTATTAAAAAAAATATGGGAGTATTATCTAACAATTAGAATATAATTTTCATCTAGTAAGATCTTATCACATGCAATTTCTTCCAGAATATTCTAAAAATTGTGAATTTGTGATCGTATTACTTGTTAATTTCAACTACTAGAGCAAAATAAATATCTTAGACATGCTGATTAAAATTTAAATGGCCAGATAAAAAAAGATGTCAGGAGATGCCTTCAATATAAATTATTTAATACATGAAGATACAGAACCTACAAGCCAATTACAAGTAGATCTTCATTTGGAGACAATTTATGTTTTGATAGAGTGTGCACACATCTAGTTTAAGAAAACTGCTCAGATTTCAAACCACATTCACATTCATGGAAGCTTTACACTGATGCTGCATACATTAGAAAATTCTTTCGAATGAGGTTCACAATTTTCGTACTGGTTTATCTGCATAACTTAAGAAAACAACCAGCATTTCGACGATATTTATGCATGCAATGGAGGTTTTTTCAATTAGTTTTTATTACCTGTTATTTCAGCAAATGTAAATTATTACATGTTCTTCTTATGCAGCAGAAATTTCGAATTACTGTTTCTGAAATCTAAGCACTGCTGAGAAAAACAGCTCCATCTTACTTTTTCGCTTCGCGTTCACATTCATGATTTGCTACGTGATTTCAACTTGTTTTCAAATTTTCTACTTGTAATATTTTCTGCGTTGGATTTTGAATCGCTCTCCGTGCGATAAAAACACACACGGTTTGCATTAGAATAACTTTGGAACGATTTTACAGGCTATTAAAATACGAAATGTAATGTAAATGAATAATTTTTTTTGTATACCAACATTGATGTAAAAAAGATAACATTCCAAACTTCGATTTTATCTACTGAATTATTTTAACATTATTGTATTCTTTATGTTTCCTCTTTTCGTAGTAATTTTCAGACGGAAATTGATGGGAATTTTGCATGGAAAATCATAAAAATATCAGAAAATTAATTTATTGCCCTATCATCTCACAATAAATACGCATACAGGTTTTTCGCTATTATTATAGCCCAATATTTTTTTAACTACTTGAGATAGACATATAGTTTTAGTTGAATAAAATACTTTAAATAACAGAAATAATTTTATTTTGACTCAAAAAATGTATTTTTGAAAAAGGGATGAGTTAATTTTTTTATATGAAATACAAATCTTATTTAACAAAAAATGGTTAACTTTAAAACACACACAAACATACGATTTAAAAAATTCCAAAGGATACTATACAAATGAGTTTTAAGGATCAATTGGAAAAAGTTATAAAACAGTGCATAATTTTTATTTGACATTCTTCTAAAATAATTGTTTTCAATGCTTTACAAATAGGTCAACTATGGTCAGAGAAAACTGGAATTCTTTTTGTTTAAAATGTACAGTGTCAAGAATATTTTACTAAATATAATTAATAGGACCAAGGAACTGTATAAAAAGTTGAATCTTATAATTTTATATGAAATATACTTATCAATTCAAACTATATAACAGTAAAAAAATATCTCACTAATCGCGAAAGAAATAACAAGCATATGGAATCAAAACATAAAATAATTAGAACAAAGAAATATTTGTAACTTTTATTGATTTTTTGTTAATAAAAATTAAAAATAAAATCTATTCTATTTCGGGTATTTTATATTTAAATACAAATTTAGGGTTTATTCCTTTGAATTATAATGAAAATCCTATCAGGAATGCTTCAAACTTTTGTTTATAAAATATTTTGCTGTACTGTTCCGTTAGCTGCTTCAATTTCTGAATAGTAGAAAAATAGTGACCGTGGGTATACAGTTCTACTGAAATGCACAGATATTTTTTTTATTAAAATCAGTTTTGGGTTGATGACTGATCAGTTTATAACAATTATTTAATTTTAAATAAAACAGGTTCTTATAGAGTAGAAGGCATGAATTGACGCTTTATCCTGTTGAAATTTCTACTTCTCCTCACCTGATGTTTCCAATTGAAAGTACAAGGATTTTGAAGAAATTTAGAGAATTGTCAGAGTAGTGTCTGTCATTAAGAAAAGCAATATCCGTTGTTCCGTCAAAACAAAACTTAACCCAAGTAATGAAAGACCTCCTTCCAGTCCTTGTTTTCTAATGAAGGCCTCTTAGGAAATCACAGTCCCAATTATATATAAAGGAAAAAGGAACATATTCCCAATTATATAACCGAGATTTTCGCTTTTCCTCTCTTAAGATGTTTCCAACTGAAAATAGAAGACTTTTGGAGACATTTTCATTATCAGAGTAGTGTAGATCAGGAAGAAAAGCGATGTCCTTTGTTCTATCGGAATAAAACATACCCCAAGTGATGAAAGCCCACCCTCCCCATAAGTCCTTGTTATCTAATCAAGACCTCTTAGAAGATTATGCTCACAATTATATATCCAGAAAAAAACCCAATAATTTTATATCTCATGGAAGAAAACTTTTCATAATTCATGTATAAGATTTTTGTTGCTTAAATTCTGAGAATTACCAGAGTTGTATTTCGTAAAAGATTACACTATTATTAGAAAGTCGATACTAAAAATAAATTTAAGGTATTAAAGAAGAAAACATCATTTTTCGAAAACACGGATTGGAAAGCAAACATTTTTTTCATTATTACATTTTACGAATCTATTTTATAGAATTCTTTAAGGAATTACTGAGAACTGCCTCATTGTTGTCCAAAATTTCAAACGAATTGAGGAAAAATTGAACTTACTGCAATGAAAAATGAAGAATAATGTATGTCTTCATTCTTGGATTTCTTTAAAAATTTCTTTTCAGTCCGAAACACCAATTTAGAAGGAAAGCTCAAATAAGCAACAGAAGAATTTGAAGCAAATCGAATGAATCAGCAGGATTACAAAATCTAGTAAGAGTATATATATATATAT
>JAOUZG010038069.1:16204114-16261009 GCA_026289955.1 Argiope argentata | reverse complement strand
TTATATATATATATATATATATATATATATATATATATATATATTGAAAACTGTATTTCAGAAGCAAAAATAATGTTTTTAGCTTGACAAGTTGTCAGTGTCTGGCACTAGAAAGTACATTAAATAGATTTTCAGGCAAAGAAATCGTCTCAGTTATTTCGAAAAGAATATTTTGCAAGCCCGAGTATTGAATATTATTTGAAAAATAGCCATAGTAACAAATTCTGAGACAGAACAAAAACTTTTTGCTTTCTATTTCTTACGCTTATCTGCCAGTAAGAAAGCAAAATGTGTATTGTAACTCTATGTTACATAAGAAAGACTGTATGATAGAGAGACTATTGAGAGCTGACTTAGATATACCACATAATCGTAAAAAAAATTGGAATAATAAGAGTTATCCGTAGCTCTAACAAGCATGAGAATAAAATTGAAAAGTTGGACGTAGATAAATCAATGGATTAGCTTAAAATATCCCCCGAAAAAGAGGTTCACAAAATTCCACTTGGGAGCGTATGTCCTTGAAATAAATCCAGCTACAAGTTTCAATACAAGCATCGTTTATTTGTTACAAACTGTTTAGACATGAAAATTATATTGTTAAATGAATGCCCCATAATTAAAGTGTCACATGTGAAGGTGATTAGAAATGTGTTCAAGAGCTGACAGTAATTGATCGTTAATGATATGTCACATATGCCTTGTTAAGCGGTACTTCAGGTCAGCCAAAACTGCAATATTATCTTGATAAACCAAACTCTATAAATGACTCAATAACCAAAAAACATACGGAGTAAGATAGGGTGAATGAGTCGTCTAAAGAGTGGGAAATGAACGGCTAACCAACCTCACATTGATAAAATGTCGCCGCAAAAACCTCTACACACAGAGTCCATTATGAGGAGATGCATCATCCTGCATAACAGTAGTAACGTAACGTAACGCCATCCTGTGCCCCCCGGTGCCTATTACGCTAGGTTATCTAACTAGTTGGATGAGCACAAGATGGGAGAAAAAAAGAAAAAGAAAGAAAAGAAGAAGAAAAAAAGGGGGAATCTGCACTTTTGAAGGACTTTTTATTATTATTTGGGTTGATTATCACAAGGGGAATTTTGGTCTCAACTATTTTAGGTCTTGAAGAGGTCTCGGTATTTATGAATGTGGTTTACTATGGAGTGGATTTTGCTGCGTGAGAGGGTATTTGGTACAACTCTCCTGTACCATTCTTCTTCCAGACTTCTTTCTGGTTATCTGATGTGCCATGAGAGAGTGAGTAGGCATTCTGTGGCATAGTGAATTGAAGATCCTATTTACCCACAGCTACAGTAAAGAGAGTTGGTTAGATAGAATCTGTGTTGGTATGTCGGGAATGGGCCGTGTCCAGTGAAGAAAAGGGCATTCGCTCTGCATAACAGTAGTAGGCGCAAGGCATTATCGCTGCTGAAAACGAGGTAAGGTGAAACTGTTGAACATGGCATGACATCAGAGGGCCGTTACCGAGCATTATACTGGGTCATTAATTATATTTTCTTCAAAGAAGGATTGTGTATTAATTAATTGGGGAGGGAATCCTTACCAAAAGGTAACCTTAGGCGAGGGTAGAGAAATTGTGGAAGGCATGGGAATTTTCTATTCGACAATTCACATTGTTTCATATAATATGTCTAATTGTCGTGACGCTACACAAATATTACTGATGTCATTAGCATTCAACAATCGCTGGTCGACAACGACCGTTGTTGTCTATGAAACGACATCTGCACTGATAGGTTTTCGTCATCTATAAAATTAAACGCATGATTTAGTTCGTTCAGAGCGAAATTCAACGTCTTTCATATCTTATGGGAAGATTGGCCCCCATTGAAACTTTCTTTAACGTTGAAATTCAAGAAGAGTTGCTACTGTCATTGCTTGTTTCCAAGATTTTGGCTGTAAAGCGTAACCTAGCAGAATTGCTTACACTTTTCCCTGGAATCTTTCAGCGCATCTTTTGGATAATCTATCAGAAAATTTTCAAATCAATCCTCTCTGAATAGGTTTTGAATTTAGGTTCTGAATCAACCAAACTCAATGACGGTAACTTTGTACTTTATAAAGTGAATCTCTGCAACTCATGGTGACTCTTTTTTTAAAATTTTAATTAATTAAAATTAAGTCAGATTCTGATATATTTTCGTGATAACTTCCGAAATCATTTCCATAAAAAATGCTGTGTGACCATTTAAAGTCCAAAAATTATCGTTTAAACGTTGCCAATTTCGGTGCTGTAGGTTTTATTAGTCTGGAGTCATTTAACTCTCAAAAGTATTCTTAAGGATATTTTACAATAACATTTTATTGTTATGAATGAAACCCAAGTTTTTTTCCCAAATTATTAACTGATTTTCTTTCATTGTTAAAAGTTGAGAAAGCGGCTGAAAATTTGCTAACGTAATATTATTATTACGTGAGCATACGTAATATTATCATTAGGTGAGTTATTATAATATAATTACGTGTAATATCATAGAATTACTTGAGCAGATATTATATTACCTCAAAATCTGCGTAGTTTATATGAAGTATAAGAAAATGAAATTGCAATATCATAAAAATCAGATGAACTAGACATTTGAGTATTTTATTACATTATGGTGTCTTGGGACTTGATTTTATTAGAATGATCAGAACAGATAGATAAAAACTCATTAAAGTAATAACCATCCATTAATTTGATGAAATCATGGATATGAAGTCATATATATGCGATTTCAATGAAATTAAATACAATTAATTTTATGGGTAAACTGTCACCAAAGATGACTAGTTTTTTTTACTTATCTGAGAAAAAACAAAGTATAATTAAAATAATGTTTCTTTTATGAAATTCGTGACATGTTTAAAATCAGATAAATGTCAAAGAATAAGTTTATATATTTCTTATGGTTATTGTTCTCGACATCCTTCATAAAATGAGGATTAATTAATAAAGACATATTTTATATCTAGTAATTACGATAAAATGACTTAAATTCCAAAAGTATTCCTTCCGCAATTTCTTTCAGTAACATTTTACAATTAATGTTTTGGTTAGAAAGAAACTTCATTCTTTTCGAAATTATTTAAATATTTGGAAGAAGGGTGCTTTACAAACTTTTTCTTACATTTAATTTTTAAAAAAATATGTTTTATATTTATTTTCATTTCATGCAGACACCTATTAAAAATTATATTTTTCTTGGTTTATTTCCCAGTGGGATTTGATTTAATCTTCCAACTTTTGAACTTTTTTCAGTGTGTTGGTAACATGTTGATAAAAACTAATTTTTTAAGCACATATAAATGTTAATTTAAATTTTGTTTTATATGATTGTTGAATAATGAGCTTAGAATGTCTTAAAAATATATGATTCAAACTGCTTAAAATAATCTAAATACATGATTAAAAGTATCCCAAAATGAGATAATTATAAAAATAAAATGAAATCTTCGATCTTAAATTTCAAGTTATCATATGAGAATATTAGTTTTAGGTCATTATTTGTCTTTATAAATTTAAGGTAGTAACCAGTTTAAACCAGTTTGAAATAATCTAGAGATTTCTCTATCGGCCTCTCTCTCTCTCTTTCTATACGTAGGTATAAATTAAAGAGTGTCTATAATTAAACGACCGACTGTAAAGTTGGTTATAAACGAAACTATTGTTTAGGAAGTTATGAAATTTAGTATAGGACATAATAAAAGGATGGTAATTTGTTTGAGCGAATAAAAAATCTTGCACGACAACCTGTCCCGAAACTAATTTTTGAACAGCAGATTTTAATGAAGAAAGAAGATGAATCAAAAATACAAATTTTTGTCGAAGTCATGCGGCATCTATTATAAAACCTACAAACTTTTGCTCAGATTTCGATATGTCGCTATTGCTAATTAGTTTGTCCTTACAGTTACCAGATCGAGATTTGTTAGTTAAATTGTTTTACCAAACAATGATTCCGCAAAGGTTGCTCTATGAAAATATCAGACTTTGAATGGGATACGAAAAGGTCCATTGGCTATTAAAAATCTTCGAATAATGATAGCTAAATTTGAAGAAACAGGTTCATTTAAGGTTCTTCTGGAAGAGGAAGATAATCTGTTTCCGCAGAAGCAATAGATAAAGTTGAACTTCAAGTGGAAGAGAACTAAATGCAGTGTCAAATGCATTGGATATGCCTCGTTTAACTGTCCAGAAGATCAATTATATTATCCTCCAGTATTATCCGTACAAGCTGCAACGTGTGCAGAGATTGCTTCTAAATGATTTCGGCATTCAACCTCGGTTATCACTTCAGTTTCTTACTCGCTTTGATGTTGGTTCAGAATGATCGTGGAATATTCTCTGGACAAGACAATCTCATTTTTATTTGGATGGTTTGGTGAATACTCACAACTGCCGAATTTGGGATCAAGAAAATCCACACTCAATCTTACAAGTCCCTTTGTAGTCACTAAAATTAACAGTATGATTTGGGTTTTCTGCACCATTTATTCTCGGCCCATATTCCTTCGAGGAGTTAAGTGCTAGAGGTCCGGTATCATGCTCGATCACCGCACAGCGATATGTATCATTAATTCAGAATAAAATTGTCCAGGATTTGCATGCACGTCAATGCCTTTCGAGCAGAACTTTCATACAAGATGGAGCTCCTCCACACATTAACAGTTGTATAAAGGACTTTCGCCATAATTATTTTAATGAAGAACGTGTCATCAGGCGTCACTTTCATGATCTGTGGCCTCCTAGGTTTTCAGATCTAAATCCATGTGACTTTTGGCTTTGGGAGCTTTTAAAACATCTGGTAAGTCGTGATAATGCACAAACTTTGCCTGATTTAAAATGCAGCAGCTATCAGCATGTTTTCCAGTTTTCACTATTTCCCAGTACACACTAAGGTCAACTATGAAACATGCTATCTCATGACTCCAGATGGTAGCGGAAAATGATGGCCATCATGTTGAACATGTTTTGTTGTAATTAAATTTTTCAAAAATATGCTAAATGTATAATTTATTTGAAAAACTGCTCCTGGTGGCGAAATTTTGAACTATTTTTTTATTCGCTCAAACAAATTTCCATCCCTTCATTATGTCCTATACAAAATTTCATAACTTTCTAAGCAATAGTTTCGCCTATAGACAACTTTAAAATAGAATTGTTTAGTTATGCACACCCTGTATATAATGATTTTTTTTATCACGTGAAAACATGACGCTATTTTGGTTAGGAGGTTTTGGTGTCACTGAAATTTACGAGAAAAAAATACAGATTATGGACCGCCGGAAATTATTGGTTGAAGAATTTTTTTACTTACTTTTACAAGCATTGCATTATTATTATGTATGCTTCTTTGAAAGCAGAAGCGTTTTTAAAAATTTTGACCTGCTTTTCCCGGATTGCTTTATTATTACCTATGCTTCTTCGCAACAGATTTATTTTTAAAAGCTTTTTTTTAAAACAATTTAAATACAATCACTATAACATGCACGTAAATAAATATAACTGATATTATCGCTAAAAGATGTAGTAATGGAGATGTGAATAAATGATGTAACTCAAAATATATTTTCTGACTAAGTGGTAATTTAATCTGGATTTATTGTTTCTCGCTACAAAATCTGATACTCCCAAAGACGGCCTTGTGCTGTTTTAGAACTATTATTCAATCACTTTACATCAGTTGACATGTCGTCCCTTAACTGATTGCAAATCTAACTGACCTCACTATCTTTTTTATGAAATTATTTTCCATCATATCTAAAACGCGCTTCGTTGTTCACGTCCCAATTGTTTCCATGAAGTTATATTATCATCAATTGTCTATCCCTTTTTTCTCTACTAAGAAACGCTTTCATTTTCGGCATCTTTTCTGGGTTCTTTTACTTCTACAGACAACATTTTTTTTCTTTACTTGAAAACTCCTATGAAAAAAAAACTCTTCCTCTTCAATTAACCCTTTATCTACTGACCGTACTTATAAGTACCATTTAAATCTGGATTTTATGTTTGTAATATGATTATTTTTGCCGATGGTATTATAAAAAAAGCGAAGAACATAATTCAAATAGCAAGAAGTTAATATAAACTAAAAGTAGGAATGAAAAATATTTAATTAATAATTTTAAGAGATATTTATTAATTAAATTTTTTCTCCTGGATTGTTTGGGATTATTCTGCAAGCAAACGCAACTACTGGTGCAAAAATGAAGTTGGAAAATTGATGGCAACATAATTCAATATATAAAGGGTTAAATATGCCTTTGCAAAAAATTTCGTTCTCAAAGGAGGATTGAATGTTTTTATTCCCTTTTTAAGTAAAATTAAAAACCATATTTTAATTATACTTCGTTGTCCATTTCCAGACTTAAACCATAAAATTTGAATTTTTGATTAAACATGAAATAAAATTTAAATATCACAGATTCTAATTAATAAGGGAATGAATATGGGTTACAAAATCTGCAGGAAATCAAAAATTCATTCACAAAAGTAAATAAATAAGCAAACAATTAAAAAAATACAATTACTGCTTTAAATAATTATATTCAAAAGAATGTTGTTGTTGTTACTTATGGCACTTGCCATATTGGACGAGCCCCCCGCTGATACAGCAGCAGATTTAAGCTGAAATGTTTCTCTTGTTTTTGAAGCAGTACCAACTTGGACCAAGAGTACGTCTTAGCTACACACTCACCACGTTTGCTTGCACAGCCCTTTTTTACAGGGGGGGACACAGTCAGACATCTCACAGAAGAACAGGCATGCCCGAACCGGGACTCCCAGAACACGAGGAAGAAGCGCCACCTCTGTGCCAGAAAGCCGGCATTCAAAAGAATACTAACATGCATAGAAATAACCTTTTCATCCTACTCTATGAAAATTTATTTGAAAGTTATTTGAATTTTGTAATTAACCAAATTTTACTTGCAATGTATTATTTCAAAAAGTACGTTTGAAATATGGAGATTTATCTAAATCTGGAAGCTTTATTACTTGACGATCACAATGTTTTCTGTTTCTCCTCCTTATATGTCTGAAAGTTGCAAATCTTAAGATTAAAGGATTAAATTTCAAAAACTTCTTTTATATTAATACCACAAATTTTTTGATAATAATCGTTCTATTTCTCTAACATAATATTATTCTTTACAGTGCTTCACAAAAGAATGAAAAAGAAATTCGTTGAATAAAAAATTGTGTTTAAAGCATTTGGAAAGATTACAGACATTTAAAAAAAGAATTATTTGACAATAACTTAGATATTATTTGAATGCAGTATCATCACTTTCCTTGAATTCTATTTGATAAATTAAGCTATAAACAGCTCGCAAGATTTTGTTAACACGTTGACCCCATGATGCTAAAAAGTTAGATAATTCCTTGCCTACTTATTTTTATGGTTTGCTGATAGCACATAAATAATCATGTACATTTTTTTTTAATCTAATGCCGTTTAATGAACAATATCTTCCGTTCATTGTTTTCTTTTCAGTTCTTTCAGTTCATTTCAGTTTTTCTTTTTTGTGATTATTCATCATTTTTATTCATTTTTTAAAGCAGTTTTAGAAGATAAGATTATGATTTAGGTTATAAAATTATTTTATTACTTCCCTCTTAAAAATAATCCATTAAATAAATCCATTGCTATCATGTTAATCTAGTATGTTTGAATTAGAAGGTACCAGTTGTATAAATGCATTTAAGAAATGATTAAATTTTATGCTCATAAAATCATTATACATATGCTATAATTTTTTAATATTATAAACATTAAACGAAACGAGCAATAAAAGATGAATTTTAAGTTGTTAAGTTCATTTCTGGGTTTATACGATGAATTGGAAATAAATAAATACACTGAAAATTAGCCATAAATAATATTTTTTAAAGGTATTTTCAGCGATTAATTTTATATTTAGAGATCTATTTTAATTATAAATTCTGCGAAATCAGATTATCATGCAAAAAAAGTTTAACAAATATACTTATTTATTGTTTTGATAGAACATCTTTTCTGAAATCCCCAAAACATCGTCTATACATACATTAAAATTAAAAAACCTTAACCTATTGTAACAATATAAATTGTGTCTTTAAACCCGCATTATTGGAATAAAATGAAAATTATCTGCTTGAAAATGCAGTAAGTTATCAAAAATTGCTCCATTATTTTAAATAAATATTAGAAAAAAATCAAGTCAATAGAGTGAAAACATGATCGAAAAGAAAATACATAAATTTCTTTTTACTTAAAACAGAAAACTGAAGTATCAAAGCAATAATTTTGTTGTTCCTTTTTTTAACTAAAGCCTTGACAATTTTTCAAGAATATATTATTTATAATTTCTAATGAAGATGTTAATTCTGAATAGTAGGCAAAAAATTCATGTAAAAATATAATAATGTAAAATGTTTACTTTTTTACAATATTAAAATAAAATTGAATATATTAGTTCAATGTTAAATTAAAATATTGAGTGTTTTGGCAAAGGTTTTATTGTAAGTATGTTTTTTTCCGAAAAAGGAGGGGAGGAGGGGGGAATGGAATGTTCTTATAATGCATTCAAATTCGCAGTTCAATTTTTGCTAAGTTCAATCAGTTCAAATTAAATTCTAAATTCAAAGTAAAATCAAAACATTTCAATTTTTGTGAAAACAAATTTTCATTTTTTAATGTATAACGATAGGTAAATAATTTTAATAACTTAATAAATAAATATTAAAATTTAATAAAATGAAGTAGAATTTTTATTGACTATTTATTTTTTAAATTAATGTAATAAACCTTTTAGTAAAATTCAATTAAAATACGAGATAATAATTTGAAAAATTATACTTTTTAACCAAATTAAAGCCAGTGCTTACTTAGAATGCATTACTTATTTTCCAAAAAGTTTCACCAATATTTTTAAGCACAATTATAACATTAAAAAAACCCTTTGATCTTTAAATTTTCAATGGTATAATAAGAATTAAGTATGATATTTTGTGCCCAGTATCGGTTCTTTCAGAATTTCTCTTATATAAAATAAACTCATGTAAACTTAAATTTTTATTCGTTATACAACTCATATTTGATGCCTCTACTGTTCTTTCTAATTTCCAATTTATGTTGAATACTAGAGATTATTTTCCAAGCTATTCTCATTATTAGATAATTGTCTCATTCATCTAAATAGCCCAATTTAGACAATCGTTTAATGATCCTATCACGTGTATATAACGCCAGATAGTCATATCTATTTTTTGCACCATTAAAATCGGCAAGCCAAGTAGCCAACTAACAATCGTTTATGATCTAATATAAGAAACTTACAAGTAAAAAGGGAAAAAAATCCCTTTCCTTATCTTTAAATTATTTTAAGACAATTAATATAATATGTAGTACAACCAATTAAATTTCCAGTTTGAGAATATAATGAATATTGTTGCATCAGCATTTATTATTAATAAAATACTATAAATAAAGCTTTCCCAATTACTAAAATGCTGGAATATAAGATTCTTTTAATCCGTAAAATTGACATAGGATGAAGAAAATTTGTTCATGTAACAGAATAATGCTCACAGTTGAAAGAAAAAAAATGTAATCAAATTAATATTTAAAAAAAAAGAGTTCTGAAAGAATTTTATTAAATTATCGTTTGTGTCTTTTTCAAGAAATTGTTAAGTTGAGTTTTTCAAATTAAATCGTGTGAGCGACAAATATTTTGCAACTTGTTTTAAAGCCACTTAAATATAACCACGTAAATCTATTCTATGGCTCATTTCTGACTATACAGACTAGGTAGTTGCCTAGGATAGATTAATGGAAAGAGATCACACGCAATTTTAGTAAAAGTAATTATTCTCGTTGTTAGATGAATAAATTTGTAGGAAATGTAAATGTGTCGAATTATAAAACATTAAGGCTATAATGTGTGTACTCTGAATTATTAAAATCATGAATTAAATTGATTATTTATGTAATGGTTATTCATGAAAATTATTTAATTTCTTTTTCATTCTTGATTTTGTAAAATAATTTTTATTGTTATATTTGTTCGACATCTACTATTTCTTTATAATTTTTGTAACTAATTAACTGCTGAGGTTTGAATTATTGATCAATACTTATTGTTAATTTCTTAATAATATTTATTTATTTTTTTAATAAGTAACTGAAAATAAATAAAAAAATGCATTCTTTTACAAAGTTACTAAAATAAAAGAATATTTAAAATAAATTCTTGACATGATTAAATGTATAAGTAGGATGTGCAAATAATTCACCAGTTTTCAAATGATAACCTCAAAATGTGCATTGCCTTGTAATATATTGTACGTAATGGACAAGATCCTACGCCACTACTACGCTTTAAATCTATGCACGCGCAAGCGATTCATATGCGCGTGCGTATGTGTGTGTGTATAGGGTTGCTTGATTTTTAAAATCATAGGAAGAGTCATGTCTAAAAATATCAACAAATTTAAGAATAAAACAAATCTAAGACATTTTTTTTCTGTAAATTCGAAAATCTCTTGTCATAATTAAAAAAAAACATTATTTTTTATCACCCTAAAATTTAGAAAATTAATTTCTTATTGAGAATTATTTTGTTTCTGCGCAATATTGATATGTTCAAAATTCATTCCATAAAAGTTTGTAACATTCTTTTTTTCATTGATACTAGAAATTCAAATCAATATACCAAACCATTCATTTAATCATAACCGTTCATCAGATAAAATTATAATAAAAATTTGAACTTAATTCAGCTTTTCATTTTAGAGTACTATAAAAAGCTTTTAATTCTTCTAAATTAAGCCTACTTTGGATATTAAACTAAAAAATAAATGATCATTTCCACTATTACTATGTAGCATACCCTCTTTACAAATGCAGAAAATTATTTCTTTGAATTGCTTTTATTCATTCTAAGGAATTGTTTTATTCTGTCTTCTATTTTAGTTCTTTATTTTTTAAACTACACAGACGATATATCTTAAGCCTTTTTATATTTTCTTCTTAGCTCGAGTGCTTTGAATAAAATTTTATTTTATTTCATTAATGTTTAAAATTTATATTCATCCAGGTATATTAATTATTATCGAGTCCAAAATCAAAAATTTTAAAACGAACATTTTCTTTTTGCTTTGTTTCCTAATCATAAAATTAGGATTTCTTAATAACTTATATGTATTTTATTCTTTCGAAGAGTATTTTATCCTTTGTTTTTCGGTTTCGTTTAAACTAGAATATGAAATTTTGTGGATTTTTTTTTTAATATTTTGAAACAAATGATTTTATGATTTATCTTTAGAAGTATAAAATAAAAGTTCAATTTTTGTAGTAATGTTACGTCTAAATATGACGACGTTCTGGCATAGGGGTTACACGTCTTCCTCGAGATCTGGGCTTAACGGTTTCTAATCCTGGTTAGAGCATGGTTCTGTGTTCTATTTGTAAGAATGAATGTGCTCTCCTGTAAAAAGGGGCTGTGCAAGCGACTGTGATGAATGAGCATGCAAGTCGTACTCTTGGTTCTAATTGGAGTACTTCAAAACAAGAAACACTTCTTTCGGCTTAAAATTCGCTAATGCCACGGTGAAGCTTGCACATTGCAAGTGTCGTTAACTACTACAACAACGTCTAAATATTGGTATCTTAGTATAAAATGTGACACACAGTAATTTCTTATTTTCTTTATCAAAGGGGTGAGCAATAAGTCAATCATGCCTTCACTAAGACCTAAGACTAAAGGAAACATATTGATGGAACATTGTATTTTTTTTTAATCTCTTGAGAAGAACGAAGTTTTTCTCCTTCAAAATGTATGTTTTTTAAAAGTACATTGTTCTTAGAACCTAAGAATAACTTTTGGAATCTAATATACGCATCTTTATATTATAAAAGTAGCATTTATTTTAACTTTGTTCTTTGATTCTACCTTTCTAAGTGAATCCGCATTTTCAACAAGGAATATAATTAAGACAATATAAAGTTTCCGTATCACAGACGACCAATTAGAATCCAATTTAAGATTAGCAGTGAGAAATTATAAGCCGAGATATTAGTGAACAGTAAGTAGCCGAATGTTTCTACTAATTATAACTACGAAACTAACTTTAGAGAAAATTATTTATTTCTCTCATATATATATTTATATATCTTGTTCCCATTTTCAATTGTTAAATAAAATACTTTTTTGTTCATCCACTCAAGTTCAAATGCATTTTATTAAACTTGTAGAGGAGGACACTTGATGTTAATATTGTTTTTTCAAATATCAATTTATTAATTCAATTTAATTAATTTTTAATACTTTAAACAGAGTTTTAGTAGTTTGTAATGAAAATCGAAACCAATAGGCTGTAGCCAAACCGGTAAAATGCAAGGATTTCGGTATTCTTCACGTGAAGGGAAAGAATGCGAGTATTGCAAAAATTAATAATTTTTTGATAAATTATTTATATTAATTGTAATTCTTTAATAAAAAGTAACTAAAAAAGATTTTCTTTGTTTACCTAAGTAGTAATTGACTTTAAATTTTTTTTATTACTTTTTATTTAATGTACTTTGAATGTTTGTTATTAAATGCATTATTATATGTTAATATATTTATGACAACTATTTTCTATGTTGTTATGTATGTAAGTGCATATTCTAGATTTAATAATTATTTATATTAAATATGTTAGATCTACACTACTGGTTAGTAAGTAAAATTCCGGAAAAAGTCATAGCCTTTACCCTGAAAAAGTTTGCACACACCTGCTTCATCTGGATTCATGTTTTATTAATCTATTGCAATTTACTGATTTTTATAGAAAATGTATAACAATTTTTTAATGGAAATAAAATTATAAAACATTTATGAGCGAAATGGCAACTCAGCATACACACAAATGAATTTTATCACTTTACTGCTTTTATCTTAAAATTCAAATTTTCGGAACAATGAATGAGTTGTATATGAGTGCAAGGAAGTGAAATGAAAAAAGTCTTTTTTAAATAATATGAATGTGAGAGCTGATCACGAAATTAGAAATCTCTGATTCTTTCTCAAGAAATCTGTAAGAGCTCAACAAACCTAGAAATGTTCATTCTCATAAAACGCATCCAATATTCTTCAGTGGACTATGTAAACAAAATGTCCTTGTCAATTCACCCAGGCGTGAATTTAGAACACGCGTTTCATAGATTATGCCTCGTCTACCTAAGTAATAGTAAAGGCTGTTACCCCCAACAGAAGCTGTATTTAAACGAATAAAAATTCAACTCATCGACTAATTCATCACGGAATATTCTAACCATGAAGCTGAGAATTTTGTAAATGCCAGGAAAGCTGATTCTGGGATATAAAAATCTTCGTCAATTTTACAATTTTACTTCTTTTTTTTATGGTTAACCTTATCACGCAATTAGTTTTCGTTAGGTATCAAAATGTTTTGTTTCAAAAGCTGGTTTAGTAAAAGGTAACTCATTTTCTTGGTAATTTAAATTTTCAATACACTGTTATTTGTACTTGTACACAAAAAAATTGAAATAAATGCTTTTGATATTAATAGTTTGACATCAGGTTGTCACTATTAGAAGCTGAGAAATTTGTAAATGCCAGGAAAGCTGATTCTGGGATATAAAAGTCATTGGATCAATTTTGTTTTACTTCTTTTTTTGTGGTTAAATTTAGCACACATTTAATATCAAAATGTTTTGTCTCAAATGCTGGTTTAGGAAAAGGTAATTCATTTTCTTGATAAATGAAATTTTCAATACACTGTTATTTGTACTTGTACACAAAAATTTGGAATAAATTCTTTCCTTATTAATAGTTTGAAAGCAGGACGTCAATATTACAGTGAACAAGGTGGTTATTATTAACGAGAATTAAAATAATTAAATTAGTGTTATCAATACTGAAATTAAGATCCATAACCCTCTCCAACTTGGTGCTTATTTCTTTATACTTTTATTTCAAATCCCTTCGTTAATTTAATTGAACAGGTAAAAAGATGTTTATTTCCTTTTCTAAGAATTCGATAAGAGTGGATTTTTCATAATTTTTGAGATTCAAATATCTCTAAAAGTTAAAAAATATTTAAGAATACGATGCCAAAAACATTTCTTTCGATTAATGGTAATGGTTCTCAATCCATTTGTTTTAGCATATTTAGCGACATCTATGAAACAAGGATCTATTATAAAGGGAAAATGTGGTATCTTCTTTGGATAATGTTGATGAATTGTTTTGAAACTCCTATGTAGTATATAAAAATCTTATTCAGCATCAATACATACAAATAGATTACTTTGCTGGGAGACTTAAAGTCGAAATCGAACCGCATTTGTATTTCAGAAAAAAAATCCTAATAATCTATCTGGTCATAATTAAATCTCTACAGCTAAAATGCACGCCACAGTGCAAGATTCTGAATGGCGCTGAGTAAGAACACAGCCAAAGAGTAGTTCGTTTGTTTCTTCAGCTTTAGAATAATTAGGAGTTCCTTTTTATTACATTGCCTATTATGTCTACGGTTAGAATTTTGGGGACAGTAGTTTAGATTTAAGCATTATGATCAGATAGAATTCGTTTCCTTTTTTAAATCCTAATATAGTAGACTCTCTCTAATCTGATACATATAGAGCCGAACTTTTTCATATTATAAAGAGTGTTCTATCTATGAAAAATTATGTAGGCTTTATTAACTTCACAATGATACATTTTTCTATGTATGGGAAACGAACTAACACTATTAAAGAAAAACCTTTGTAAGGGTTAGAATATCTACTCAATAAGCAAACAACTAATGCACAGAAATAGGAAAATTTCAAAAGAAAAGAATGACTAATCATCAATAACATGTTTTAACAATTTGGAATTGTAGGATTGTAGGAGACCCTTATGTTTGAATTAAAAGGAATCTTTTACAACTTCTGTCTTTATTACCTCTTCAAGTTCCTCAATATTGTACACATAATTAAAGCATTTAAATATTCATTTTAGATTTATTTTAAAATGACTAAGATCTATCATGATTAAGAAAATCTAATTGAATCTTTTTTGAGGATTTTCTTTCTTAGCAAAATTATGGATTACTTTTTTAAATGAAAAACACAAAGTTTTTGTAACAAATGATAACCTTAATTAAAAAAACTAATTGTTCTTTTTCCTTTTTAGCGAAACCATGGATAACTCTTTTATTTTTATCAAAAACATAAGGTTTTTGAAGTGTCAATTGTGTACTAAAAGGGAACAAAAGTAAAATAGGGTTATTTTATCCAAAATAAAAACACTAAATTCAGTTTTGCTATCAACTCTTCGGAGATAAAAATCACTTCAAAAGATAAATATATCCCATTTTCTTTAAATGCTTTCTCATTTTCTATACAGCATGTTTAAGAAAGAATGTGTGCATCTTTTCGAAACGTACCATTTAATACTAATAAATTTCAAAAGCTGCAGACCATTCAAAATTTTATCTTCAATTTGAATGATATCTACTTTTTTCCTCTTCTGAATAATATTTGAATCAAAATACTAGTTCATCGATTTAAATCATTAAAAACATTTTTTATGCATTCCAGAATAATGTTTTTTTACATTAATTGCATATAAAAAGAATGAAGAATATGTTTTAAAAATCAAAGAAACCGTAAAATGCTTCTGAATATTCTGTGAAGTTTTAAAAATATTTTAAGCTTTATTAATTTATCATCTCAAATCTTAGAATTATAATTTCATTCTTTGAATAAAAAAATCTTTTATTAAAATGTGTTAGTTATCGAATGCTGTCTTTTTCTTGCTACTTCTTTTGTTAATAGTTAAAAATCTCAGAGATAAATATTTGCCATAAATTCATTGAAGAGTGAATAATACCTTTCATAAACAGGAAACACTTTAATATAATTTAATCTCTTGTTGACAAATTCACCATCTTCAAAATTCAAGGCGTCATCGAATACAAAATGTATGCAGCAATTTGAAAACATATTTTGCCATTTTTTAATTATTCACAATGTTTACAAACATAAATTCTTTGTTCTATATCTATGTTGGTGTTTTCTGTTTTGATTGTATGGGATTTTATACATTTATATTAAGCAGTTTTAGAAGTAGGCGAAGTAAATATTGTCACATTGTCATTTCTAATTTTCTTGTTAGTTCTTATTAAGTTAAAGGTACTTGAATGTCTTAAGACGCAATTCTTAATTTAAAGCCAGGTTCCAGTTACTACTTTCAAATTATTCCTAATTATAAAGTATCTACACGTAAGCCTCGCGTTTTCAGCTATAGAAACAGAAGGTCTTGAGTTCGAGACCAACTTAATGGAAAGATCTTCTCTTTATACTGTCATTGATCATGATTAATATACCATGGATCAAACCTAATCCGCTGGTTTGGCAAGAGGTTGCTAATTCAATTGCCATCTATGTCATCCAATCTTGGTTTGAAATTATTAAATCCGACTAAAATAGTCGAAAATTTGTTTCTAAACGGAATTTGAATAAAAATTAATCTTAATGTGACGGAAAAGGCGTAAGCAATCTAGTACAAGGGTTCTCAAACTTTTAGACATTGCGACCCCCTTTTTAGACTAATTATTTTGGCGATCCCCCAAAGTTTTAACTTTGTCTAATGATTAGATAGAGGTTTTGAAAATTTTACACGTACTCAAGAGTTCGTAGAGTATGTGTCGGGTATTGGCGCCATATCTCTTGACACTTCATCTTTCTCCTTACTAGTATCATCTCATCTCGAAACTTTGATTGAACACTTTACAGATTACATTCCAGTTAAGGATATGAGAGGGGTTGTGTGGATAGTCAATCCGTTCGGTGAGCAAGCCGTAACAAAATCTGAGCTAAGTGTCCATCATCATGATCAACTGATAAAGATTTCAAGTAATCAGTCAGCTAAAGTAACTTTTAACAAAGCATATGTCGACAAATTTTGGGTACGTATTAAAATAGAATACCCAGAACTGTCCACAACAGCCTTAAAAACTTCTATGCTGTTTTCTACATATTACAACTGTGAACAAGGATTCTCCGTAATGATAAATTTAAAAACAAAATCAAGAAATCGTTTGACACTGTAAAATGACATTGTTTTGTGTGTTACAAAGCTAATTCCAGACGTTAAAAAATTGGTTAATTCCAAATAAGCTCATGTATCCCATTAACTAAGAGAACCGAAAAACCAACTTCTATGTGTATTAAAAGCTTTATGTGTACTCTTTTTTTTAATGAACACTACAGTAATCAATTAATTTTCCTTAAAATTTTCTTCCACATATCGCGACCCCCCTGGAAACATCCCTCAAACCCCCTAGAGGTCGCGACCCACCTTTTGAGAACCCTTGATCTAGTATGATTACTTAACATGTGCATTACATAATCATGCTTATTTAATCAAAATATCAACCTGATACTTTGTGTTAGGTGCCTAAAAATATCAAGTACATTACGTAAAAAACGTTACGCATTATTACATTTTGTAATTTTATTACATCCGAGAGAACCTAATACTACTAGTTCATAATTAATTCTAAAAGTTTAGAAACTAAACTGTTATTTATACACGGATATATTTAGATCTCGCCTCATTAAAGAAAATCTTATTTCTCAGTATCGCTTTTTATCACAGACTAAAAAAGAATTATAAGATGTAAAGCTTGACATAAAGCTATTCATATAAAGTCGTATAGAGTTTAATGGGTAAGTTTATAGACTGTACTCAGGTATCTCATTTCATGTCTAGGTAGAAATGGATTATTAAGCTCATTTAATCGAACTAATTAGAGTAAAGTAAGATAAAAAGAATTGAGTAACAGTTTCAACCTGATGCTTTGTGTTAGATAATTAAGAAAATCAAGAACGTTGAGTTATTATAGATTAAGAGTATCAGGTGATCGGTATCAGTTTTCGGATTCGATTAATATTGTTGGTAAATTCAAAAAACGCATTCACTTCCAATCTGAGAACATGATATCAATCTGATGTAAAGTATTATTAAGTAGATACACTTTCATTCGGAGTCCTTATCCGACTTTATGACTATGTATTTTTATAAAAACTTTATATATTTCATTCTCAGCCATGAACTGTCTTTTACCCCAAGTGACGATGCACACATCACAGAAAAATCCTTCATCTTCTCGTGTACAAACTATATCATCAACCATTTCCTTTCATCTAGTCAATCACTGTCAAAATCAAGGTCACGGCTTCTTCCAAAAAGCGAAATCACTATTCGTTATCATATCAGAAGCAGTATCATGTCTCTGTAAAAGCTTTTTGATGGTGAACAACATTATATAAAGTATTAAGATGATACTCGTATACGGCATGATATAAAACATCAAAGTGATCCTTATATTAAAGTGGCACAAAATATCAAATTGATACTGTATAAAATGAAACTAAGCATTCGATTCTTATAGTATCTCTCTATCCTAGACCATTGTTCTCGGTAAGACTATATGCATATTTATATTACAAGTTATATATACTTATAATATTATATGTTTTCTAACTATCTACATATATAATTTCTTACTATTGTCTAACGCAAAAACTTATTAATGCATTTGCTTATGTGCTTTGGTTATGTTTAATATGCAAAACTGATGATATCTCTGATGAGTGATTAAATGTATTTTGCCTCAGTCAATTATCTTATTCGAAACAGATATAAAATTCAAAAAACAGAATTATTATTAGTAAGTTCATTGAAAACAAATAAAAATTAAGCGCTTAACATGAATAGAATTTTCAGAAAACAATGATTTAAAATTGTGCTTAAAAATATTAATTTAAAAAAATAAATATATAAATATTTTTAATAATTATGACGAAATACTTAAAAAGAAAAAGAAAATTAAATTCTTGTTTTTGACTTTTTAATAATTTTGTTTAAACAAAGCACAAATTAAAATTAACAACCATAACTATAAGTAATGGATTTGGGGGTAGGAGTAAGTCATAGATAGACTTTCCGACTCGTCACGCAAGCACATGGATCAACCATAAAAACTGAATGACCGGACAGTCGCAACATTGACGGAAACTGTGGTTGAGTCCTAATGGCCGTCACCGGCCACGGTACAACACTCCCCGAAGGAAGTACGTCCCGTCATCGATGGGAGGTGTCTCATCCCCACCTATTAGTGTACCCACCAGGTTGGAGAGATTCAACCAACATACCGGAAGCATCTCATCCTCAATCATGAGGTGCCCCCCTCTGGAGGAATTGGGATAGGAGTAACAAGCTTTAAAGTTATTATCAATATCAGATCTATTGACGGAAAAGAACAGATTACCGGCTATATCAGTCTCAAAAGTATCAGGTGCAATCGATATCAATCCCAGTCTGCACTTCACACAACGAAACCGATATGGATGCAACTCAATGTTAGAGATAAATGGACAAATTTTTAAGCATCATATTTTAATTCCAAATTTAAACATTTTTTTAATTATTTTAATTTTTTATGTTGTTGAAATGTATTCCTTTGTTCAGTAAACCTTTAAAAAAAACTAAAGTATGAAATTTTGAAAATTATTATCTAATAAGAATAAAAATTAATTTATAAGTAATCACTGATACCTAATTTTCCATTTTATTTGGATAAATCAACTTTAGAATTAAGAAGTAGGAATGCAAAATTTTTTATACTATATAAGAATTGTTTTTGTTTCTCAATTGAATTCAAACGATTGGTGTACGGTTAAAAAATTTAAAGAATGATTACATATTTTTTACAAATACTTAAATTTTTAATTATTATGATGTCAGAACATGATGATGTTTTTGCCGTTAACAAAAATCCGTAGGCGAAAAATAAAAAAGTTTTTTATTTGCACGAGTATCTCGAAAAAAAAAATCATTTTTAATAACGTGTTGCCATTGCATTTACAAAAGCTCTGAAAAAGAAAAAAATAATTAATGACTACAGCCAATAAAACCCAAAAAAATGCCATTTTTGAGCACGTGATTAGATGAAATGAAATAAATAGGAAATGTGATATTTTTTAACAATAAATGCGAGACACAGTTTTTTTTGGATCGTTTCCAATACTAAAGTTACTTGTGTCGTCAGCCTTATAAGCCAGATAATATCCTTCAAGCAAAAGGGACCCTTCAGCTATTATATAATGAATAAAAATATAATATAACTTGCACGAGCACGTGATGCTTGGCAGTTCAAGAAATTGTGTTCTGACATAATACAGGGAAATATGCATAGCAGCTTTCATTTTAATCTTTATTTATTATTATTTTCTTATTAAAACCCATAAAACGGCATAAAATATCTTAGCCTTATTCGGAATGCAATGAGATCGCACTGACATTATTGTCCAGACGGGACAACTACAAGCAGGTGTGTTGTATTTTTTTCATACTGCGCATGCGTTTGCCGAGCTTGATTTTTATTTTGGATTATCTATGATAATTGATCACTTATAGTTTAATCCCGCCATTTTTTGCTGTTTATTCTTTCTGGTGAAAATTTGTGTGAGTGTGTTTTCATTTTATTTACCTTTTATTCTCTATAGTTTTTCGAATTTAAGTACCCTTCTTTTTATTTTATCAATCCATACTTTTAATACGATACGCAATGAAAAAGAAAAATTCAAGAACGCCATAATGGCAATTTACAGCCAAGCTTGAAGTGTCTGAATTTTTTTAATGAAATTGTGGCAAACATAAATCAGTCCCTCTCTATGCATGCGCTGTCTGCTTGCAGTCTTATAATTGGTCGAGTGCAAACTCGGCATAAATTGCAAATACGGAAATGCAAATATCTGTTAAAGCTATTCACAGATTTAGGAAAATAGATAATCTTTATTCTAAATAATTCTAAGTTTTTTCTGTTTTTTCAATCTCTCGCCTAAAAATGAATTCAAAACTGTACATTAAATAAATCATCACTTTTTCAATAGCCATTGTTTATTCTGAATTATCTTAGAAACATTCGAAAAAATCTGAATTAAATACTTCTTAAAATTTAGTTTAAAGATAAAGAAACCTCTATCTCCAAAGAGCAGAACGTATCTTCTTTGAAAATGGTTCAGTTCTTCTTTGATAATAATGGCCATTGTTTCGTTTGTATTTTTTAAGTTTTTTTCCCGGTTTCCATATATACTGTAAAAACGTTCTATAACTTTGGAATTAACTTTCATGAAACTCCGGGTGTCTCAACTGGGCTGACCAAAGGCTTTTTTAGTCTTCTTTTTCTTGTATACAACCGACCTCCCAGACACAACTATACGAAGCAATATCGACAGGATTTGTTTTGGAGACTGTTGGCTTTAACATAAATCGTCCACAACACTGCCTGATTCAACGAACTGGCATCCTCTTTGAGGTGGTTGGATACCAGACACAAAGTGGTCAATCTCTGACCTTCCTCATCACCATCTCGAACACATGCAACCTGTTAAACGAGAAGTAAGACATTACTAGAAAAAAATCTTCTCAAAATTCTCAATAATTATCCAAATCCTCTTTCTGCAACAAAAGAAATCCAAGCACTTCAAAACTTTCAAATAGTCGGTGAAAAAAAAGACAATTTTTATCATTTTGTCCTTTAGTGTTTTCAGATTATTTGGAGCGATCAGTATTCTAATTAAGTCATCAATTTCAACATTCAAATTCTTTTTAGTTCCTCTAATTTCGATGAATTCCTTTAAATAATCGTTAACAGTTCTAATTTCACCATAGATTAGTTTATTTTCCCGCATTCTTACAAGTGAGCGTTCTTAGTAGTATATTAGTTAGTTCCAAAAATTTATATTCATTAAAATCCAGACAAGTATTAATTGAGCGAATTACTATTGAAACAATTATAAAAAATTAAAATGAAATCTGCTGTGCATATTTCAATGTATCATGTCAGAATATAATTTCTTGAACGGCCAAGCACCACGTTCTCGTGTAAGTTAAATTAAATTTTTATTCATTTTAATTGTTTCCTTGAATGAGTCACCTTAGTATTGCAAACGATCCAAAAAAACTTTGTATCGCATTTATTGTTTGAAAAAATATCACATTTCCTATTAATTTCATTTCATGTAATAACTCATCGTGCTCAAAATGACATTTTTCTAGGTTTTATTTTCTGTAGTCAAGTTTTTTTTCTTAATCAGAGCTTTTGTAAATGTAATGGCAACGCATTTTTAAAAGCTGAATTTTTGAGATGCTCGTGCAGGTAATAAATTTCAATTTTTCGACTACGGATTTTTGTAGACGCTAAAAACCTCATCCCCAAAACAACCTCATATTCTGACATGATATTAAACAATTACTAGGCAGGGCAAAATAATTTTAATAATCTTTTGAATACTTTATTTTTATGACATTCTCCATTTATTTAAATATGAAAGACAAGATATAAATGCATCAAAAGTATTTTATTGAAATAAACTTAGGAAACTGAGTCACTTTGTCAGAATTTTTCCTTTCACTCTTTTTTAACCTCTTTAATATGTAACACATTTTAAGTCAATGAATTTTTAATTAGCATTCTATTGTAATTGTCTCAAGGAAGTGTATCAATTAACTTACAAGATTTTTTTCGAGCATAACAAATTTTCTTTGCAGCCTTCAGTATAATTTTTTTTTAAATTATTCTATGCATTTCACAAAAGGAAAAAAATGGAGAATTATTTTTTCATAATAAGTAATTAGATTTTTTTCAAGCTTCATATTTTTCCTTTACATTCTTCATTATAAAAGGTTTTATAATGAATAATAGAGGACTTCGAAAAAAATTGAAAATATTTTTCTTTTATTAGTTAGAAAGAAATAGTAATTTATTCTGAAAAAGTTATATAATTTCACATTTTTTTATTTAATGAAGCTACAATGTCGATATATATATATATATATATATATATATATATATTCATTTATAATTTCAAAAATTTTATAAAATACATTTTTTTAAAAGCTAACAATTAAAAAATGTCAAGTATTTAATACTTATTTATAATCATTATGTTATCTGCACCATAAAATTTCCGTAATAGAAAATGAAATGCTTAGTATATCATTTATCAAATTAACTATTTTCTAACATTGCATTTTTTTAATCATAGAACAGCATTAATTTAAATTAGCGATTCAAAGCAAACAAGATTATTCTTTTGGAAATTAAATTAAACTTGTTTATATAAGCTGATAAAAATTTCAGGAGAAATGTTTAACACTTAATATTATCCTTCATGAAGTAAATAAAGCAGAAGCAAATAAGCAGAATATAAATTAATTGAAAGCGAAAAGTAAAAATATGTAAATGTTATAAAATCATTTTCACTTTCAGAAAATCAAATTTAAAAACACGTCTAGGTGAAAACAAAAAAAGAAATTTTTATAAATGTCCTGAAAATATTTTTAATAAATTCCTTTTATGCCTTATTCGTTCGTTTTCGCAGCTCAAAACGTGATTTAAACTTAAGGATTCAAATGCAGGCATAATTCCATAATAAATAATGAAAAATATATTCAATGTATTTTACGACTTATTCATTTTTTTCGCATCTCAAAACGAGATTTAGAATTAAGAATTCAAAAGCAAGCCCAATTTCATATCAAATAATATAAAATCTATTCAAATTTCGTTTTTTATCCTTCTTTTTCCTTGAATTTGGGAATAAATTAACTATTTTTAATTTCATATTTAAATTTGTAGGAAAAATCATGTGAGACTGGCTAACTAATACTTAAAATATACATAATTTAATTTAATTCAGTGCATAATTATTTAAAAAACACAATTTTGGTTTTTAATTAATCCTTATAGAAAATATCAGCCTGCGTTCTGGCATAGAGGTAGCAGGCTTTCCCGGAGAGCGACTCCTCCCGGGTTCGAGTGCCGGTCAGGGCCTGGTTGTTCTTCTGTGTTCTATCTGTTAAATGTATGATTGTGTCCCCCCCCCGTAAAAAGAGACATTCAAGCGACTGTGATGAGTTTGTAGCTAAGTCGTACTCTTGGTCCTAGTTGTCGCTACTTCAAAACAAGAGATGCTCCTTTCGGCTTAAAAATCGCTGATGCCTCTATTCCATGGAAATTGCCACAAATAATAACAAAAATAACATAAAATGTCAAATCATGTGAATCCAGATTTATCCAACTAATAAAGACCAAATGCAAATTTAACTATATAAGAAATCAGGAAAACTAAGTTACCTGAAGTAAAGCAGTTGATATTATATGACAAGTTGATATATATGAGAGCTTAAGAGCTATTATTTATAAAATTCATGTGTGAAGATGATACATTTTTTTTTCTCGGTCCGCTGCAACTTTCGTGGTCTCAGTTAGACATCTTTCATATATCACCCCACGCCATCCTTTGTTTGAGTTGAGAAATATAGGAAACAATCCGACATGTTTTTATCGTGCTGATCAAGGGATAGTAATAGGTGATCAACGGAACCATGGTCACGTCTAGTTCCTGCACCTTGTGGAAAAAGATGTAGCGGTTAGCGTAACAAATTAGTTAGTGTTTTCGTACCATTTTGATCAATGTAAAGCTATCAATAGAGGTGGCATGATCATCCAGAATCAAGAGAATTATTTTTCCAGTTGAGGTGCTTACATAACTAGATATGCTTTCGAAATTAATCAATGAATATTTCTACCTACCACCATTCAAAAATATGATATTTAGTAAAGCTATCTACTGGAATATGGATTTTTGTTCTATTTTGTTGGAAAATAAAGATTTTTGGAATAAAGTTACCAGCCTATTCATGTATGTCTTAAAACTAAAATACTCAATTTCTATCAACATCAAAAGCCACTTTTTTCGCAATGTATAGATTTGATGGCTTACTAGAGGCAGAAGTTTTCCTTTTTCTTGATTATAGGTACTGACAAGTAGAAAATTTGTGTTTTTCATCAGAGCTTCAAACAAATTTAAAAAAAAAATATCGCAATAGAATACCAACTGAAACCAATGGTTCTCGAGATAAAAACACGTTCTAGAATCACAGTAATTGTGTTCTTATAATTTGTTAAATGAGAAATGTATTATTGACCTGTTTTTGCCATCTTGGTTTCATCACTGAAAATGCACTTCTAAATACTTTTAGTAATTGTATAATTCTTTTTTTCTCATCCCCGTGACCAGCAGAGTAGATCAGGTCCATGAACTCTTTCATCCTGAGAAAATCAAGTACCAAAAGGATATCATGAACCAGGTCTTGTCTGGTAAGTCCCAGACAAGATAAAATGTGGCCAGGAGAGGCCTGTGCAGAAGAACATTTAGCGTAGATTTGTTTAGCACCTCCGACAAAAATCATTGATAATAGACGGCCACTAAGAAAACGGGAAAGAACAGTTTGATCTCGTCTACTACTACCCCTAACCAGGAGCCACCAGGGCGCTTACTCTGATATCATGAACGCACCGGCGAGACCATCCAAATGGCCTTATTCGTAGCCTTGTGTTTAGAAAAAAACTCCTTTTAAATAAGAAAAGCGGCAGGTATAATGGTCTCGCCAGCAACAGCTGAAGCCAAACTGTCAGCAATTTCATTTCTTGAGAATGTTTGCTCTAATACTGAGTCTCACATTATGCCAAGTGCTCAACAGAACTTCTACTTTTAGTAACAAATTTATATGCTGATTTTTGACATCTTTCAAAGAGAACGTGAAAAATACCTCTTTATATTAGTAATATATAATATATTAATTCTTTCTCTTCCTCAGAAAATATGTTTACATTATCACATTCCACCATTAATTGAAGCTCGCTTAGAATTCAGTTGTTTATTATATCGTTTTCTATTGTATCTTCTTAGGTACTCTGTAACCTTTTTCACTTTTTAAACAACCCATGTTATCTGAAAAAACTTCTATAGATTTTCATGCTTTATTATTTAATGATTCCTATGATGACGCGCAGGATTCTTCAGAACAGAATGTTTTTTAAACTATCCCTATCCATAACTAATAAAATCTCGCTTAGAAATCATTTGGTTTATTCTACCCTTTTCTATCTATCTTTTAATATACTCAGCAAAACAATAAAGCTTTTTTCGCTTTCCAAGCACCCCATATTATGTGGCAAAACTTGTTCTATAGCGCATTTCATGCTTTCCTGTTTAATGATTTAAATTCCTACGATGACACAATGGATTCTTCAAAACGAAAACTCTAATTACGGTTTAATTGCAGGGGCAGGATATATTCCAGTCTCGCTCCATTTGGCGTACGTACCTTGTCTTATTCCGAGTGTAGAGGCTATAAAAATACAACTCTATTAATATTCTGTTAATAGCACTCTATTAACATAAATCTTTATTCTGATTAGAGTATAAATCCTTTGCAAATATTTAATAGGATGGAATAATTAGTTTTTATAAATATGTAATAAAATATTTTAGAGAGAAAAGATAGGTACTTGCGTATTAGACCGTCCAGCTTTATCACCAAATTTTAAGTCGTCGCCAATGAGTTGCTAACCCTCCAATTATGGCAATCCAGCAATTGTGTAATCAGTTGATCTTTCTCGCCAAATTTAAATCCGTCGCCAATGAATTACTAAACCGTTGGCAAAGACGGTCTAATATATAAATACCAAACGGTAATTGCAGTCAGAACAGAGACAACCTGACCTTGGTTCTTTTTGACAAATGGGATTTAATTCAGAATTTGTCCACTAGAGATCACAACTAATGACGCTAGAATAGAGGTATTCGATTTCATTATACTAATCAATCTTAATTCATTGTCCTATATTGTCCATTTAACATCTAAACTCCATTTGCTATTCTAGAGTTCATTATCACATATTAAAATCATAACTTCCTATCATTATAGGTTAACGGGTTAAATTGAATGCAATCTTCATTTATGCAGACTTCTATATCAGTATTTAAATTTGCATGTTTCAATTTAGAAGGAATAAGGGAATTCCAAAAGGATAAGATTTTGCATAGCTACGAAAAGTAAAAATATAAAATATGCAGGAGAAGGATAAGAAACTGTACAATAGAGTGTAAATTAAATATATCAAGCACACAATTTCAGTAGTTATTTTAAAGTTGCGACAGCAAGTCTGTCAGTTTATTCCTATTGATTGAAGAGAATTCAACGAAACGTTAGGCAATATATATTCGTGCAATGCTGTCCGTGTCATTGTCATTTCGAGTGTCCCACCCCCTCCTAAATATTGATGGAATACGAATACGAATCTATTGCTCAAGATGCTTTTCTTTGTTAACCCATATATTGTTGTTTCTTTTGGTACTTGCCATGGACAAGTTCGCTGAGGTAGTCAACTATTTAAGCCTAATCAGCGTCTCTCGTTTTGTAGTAGCGCCATCTAGGGTTAATACTGCGACTTTTGCTACTCACTCATCACATTCGCTTGTACAACCCTCTTTTACAGGGGGGGTTCACACAGATAAAACACATAAAAACAACCATGACCAAATCGGAACTCGAACCCGCGACGCCCAGATCAAGGGGAAGACGCGCTCCCCCTATGCCAAGACGTCGGCTACCCTTATATTAGATACGGTATTAAGAATACTTGAAATGTTTACAATTCATTTCATGTGCGTGAAGTTAATATATTGAAAGACGATTGACAGCAGTTGGATTAGTTTATCCTTGAATAATAGTTATGAATACAAAACGGTATCTGTACATTAATGCTAATGTTCGACAACTCCTTTTTTTATCATGCGTGAACATTATGTTGTTTTGGTTTGAAGTTTTTAGTCCTCCGCAAGTTTGATATCTATATTGTATTAGAGTTAATGTGTTCATATGCTGATAGAGATACTTCAATTTTACGAATTTGAGATTTACGTTTTATATAGTTCTAGAAATTCGATACTATGATTAAATATCAATTTTCAAAAATCCGTTTATTTCAGTTTCTAAATTACTAGAAAAATATAAACAAAGCAAAAAGAGTTAATCAAAACTTTAAAAAATGAGGACGAAAACTTGAGTACGACTGAATTGTGGAATTTTATAAAATTCTAGTGGTGAAATTTGTTTAAAATTATAGTAAACAAATCATCTTCATTTGCAAGAAAGAAAAAAAAAATCTACATAATAATTTGTAAAAAATCGGAAGAGCAAAACAAAGCCTTAATATCAACTCTTTTGAGAATGTTGATCAAAATACATATATTATCTAATATGCAAATAAATACATCAAAAGTAGAAGAAATTACAACTTATAACATCTTTTTGTCTCATCTAAAATAAATATTTTGTATAAAAATAAAAAAAATTCAGAATATTGAATATAATGCTTTGATTTTTAAAGTGTTCCTTTTCTAAGAAACTCGATGCAGATGCTGCAGAAATCTTAAAATACCTACAATTTGAACAGACTATTTTTGAGCAGGCGCTTCAAAACGAAGCATCCATACTCACAATCGAAATGTAAAGGTATTTTCTGCGTGATTCAAAATTCATATCACATACCTAGGGTTATTTTGAATCAATACTTCAAGCTTGAGGGAGAATTTCATTCAGAAACCTCACTACAGATCCAACCAGAAATTCTTTTTCAGTTTGAAGAAATTCTATCTGAATTGGCATCTTAAAACAAAAACTCCACGTAGAATTTTCTTCCACAACGGAATACTCAAAGATCACATACACGTAGAAGGACGATTCTGAATTGATAGTTCAAACTTTTAGGAGAAATAGTATTTCAACATGGTATGAAAAGATAATGAAATCTTCCATCGTAAATTTCAAGTTATCAAGTCAGAATATTGTTTCATTATTAGTCATTATTTATCTTAATTAATTTAACCAGTTTAAATCCGTTTATCCGTTTTAAACTATCACAAGTTATCCCTATCGATCTCTATCCCTCTCTCTCTCTTTGTATATATATATATATATATATATATATATATATATATATATATAATTTTTTTAACTTTCATTTTCAATTTTTCTAGCTATCAAAGTTTTGTAGCTCGTCCGATTTTGTGATGAAATAACAGCTATGACGCATAGCTCCTCGTCAACTTTTCAAAAACGCATCTTCAGTCAAAGAAGCATACATAATAATAATGCAATACTGGTAAAAGCAGATAAAAATACTTTTTGCCCTTAAATTTCGGAGACATCAAAACATCCTAACCAAAACAACATCATGTTCTCACATGATATAAGGAATTTAGATCAACGACTTTATAAGTTTTTAAGATATGAAAAAAAGTTCGGAATTTCAAATTTAATTTGACAGATTAATAACTAATTTCAATTAGACTCAGAATAATAAAACTTCGTTTTCGGTAGAAATTTTTTATGTATTTTTGAAATTTTATGATATAAAAAGGTGTTGTGAGAGGAAATTTTGAAGTTTCTTTACTTATTTCAATATGTAGATAGTCCTTTATGAAAATTTTAAATAAAAGAACTATTAATGTATGTTAATTTTTTAAATGACACTTTTTCATGATTACGAGATGAATAATACCAGAATAATGTTGAATGGCTCTTTTTTCCCATGACTGTATATGCAGCATTCTAATGAAGACAATATGGTGATATCACATCTGTTAAAAAAGTAGATGTTCAATTAATCTATCTTATAATCTTCCCTATTCTGTAATTTCATTTTTTAAAAAAATTCGTTTATAAATTGCAGTGATGTAAAACAAAATTCTTCCTCTCTAATTTTCAACTGAATCAGAATATCTCGGTATTAAACATTTAATGAAACCATGAAAATGGTTTGAATTTCATTGGAACAATGCAATCTATTGTTGGAAACCGGGTCAAAGGAAAATTTTATAAAACTGCCTAAATTCAGAAAAATATTTATAAATCATAAATTCGTATAATTGAAAAGATGATATTTTGAATTTTAAAATAGTAAATTGTAAGTAAAATTTATTTTTGTGCAATAATATTGTGGGTAATTATTGCGAAAAAAACCCCAAAACTGAGCTTTTTTTGAATAATTAAAATTCAAATCAAAATCTTTTTTTTTATCTTTCCCATGTCCACACTTCTATCTTCTAATATATGCATTTGCCAATAATAATTGTTGGCCTGTAAAGCACCAACTCACACATAGAGGGATAAACATACATATATTTATCATTATTATTAATAGAGATTATATGATTGGGGATTATCAAAAATTAATTATTCGAATAAAAGTCCATTATTCGATAAATTATGAATATAATTTTTGTCAATCGCAATTCATTTTTAATACAAATATTCTAACTGAAATAACTAAAAATTAATCTATGTCGTCTCTCAGAAATTTCCATGTAACTTTGTAACGAATGCAATATTATAAAAATTCAACAAATAATATCATGGAAGAGTTTTATTTTCCTCCGTTTAAGTCATAATGTAGAGTATAGCTCAATATTAATCAAAATTTTTCATAAATCATCACGGTGTTTCATAATGAGGAGTTAAGCAAACAAATAAGGTAAATACAATCATTCATTCTAAACTACACCATAATGATGAATATTGCTCAAAATTTATAAACAAAAAGTAATGATGTATGTGGCATAGAAATTATCTTTATTATTTACTGTCGAATGGTAATTTTCAAATGTAACAAATTGCAATTCATCATCGTTTCCAATTTCTTCCTTGAATATTTCATAGTTGCACGTTTCTATGGTAACTGATTTGACAATATATTGTCAACTTAAGTTACAACATGGATTTCCAAATTATTCCTTCTCTGAATTCTTACGAATTGTCTTAATTAATTTAAGTCATTAACCAGTTTAAACCGGTTTGAAACAATCATGTGATTATCAAATTACGCATGCTTCGATATTTAGAAAAACAATTGTTTTTTTTTATCTTGTGAGGACATGATGTTGTTGAGGTACTTGAAAGAAATAGGCGATTGGGATTTTTAGCATCAGAAGCTGTTATCCCCTGTTTCCAAATGAAAAGAGCAAAAACATTACATCGATAATCACTAATCCGCACATAAAAAGTCAAATTGAAGTTTCAGTCAGTTTGTTTGATGCTGTTTTGGTTAGGAGTGGATGATGTCTCCAAAATATATGGGCAAAAATATTTTTACCTGTTTTTATTGCTTTATTATTATGCATGCTTTTTTGACGGCAGATGCGTTTTTAAAAGGCTGACCTGCTTTATCAATATTGTTTTATTATTACGCATACTACTTAGACAGCAGATGCAGTTATAAAAGGATGACGAAGAACTTGGACATCATAGCTGTTATTTCCTCTCAAAATCGTTCGAGGTCCAAAACTTTGTTTGCCAGTTAGAAAGATTGAAAACGAAAGTTTAAAAAAATTATATATATATATATATATATATATATATATATATATATATATATATATATATATAGAGAGAGAGAGAGAGAGAGAGAGAGAGAGAGAGAGAGAGAGAGAGAGAGACTGATAGAAGTCTATTTCAACTAGTTAATGACAAATTAATTTTATAAAATAAAAATTAATAACGTTCTCACATGATAACGTGAAATTTGCGATCGAAAGTTCCGATTTTATTGAAAATAATTTCATTGCCGAATATTTTTTTAATTTAATATTTCTTATAATATTACATCTTTCAATATTTTTTACTTTATAATCTGTAACAATATCTAAAATTTTTACAAAATTTTGACAAAATTCAAACTCATTCCTGAAAGCATTCAATCACTTGCTTTTTCTAGTGTTAAAATTAAGATTTTAAAAGAATTACTTTTCTTGGACATTTATTCCGAAATAGGAATTTCATCTCTGTTTTTTTCACACTACACACAATTTTTATTCTGAAAGTGCAAAAGTTTGTAGAAAACCTGAGAAGTCAATAATTTTTGTTTCACCGTCTTATCTTTGCATTCTTATAATAAAGTAAATTTTTTTAATGCTTTCTATGTTATGTATAACATAATATGTGGTATAAACCCCTTGTGATATAAAACGTTTGTATACCACTAGTTATACAAACGTTCAATCAGCACACAATTGGCAGTGGAAAAATTTCGAATATACGGATGTAGGTACAAATGCAAAGAAAAATATGGGAAACAAGAAAATAAATAAATAAAAAAACTTGCTCACGTATTAATGGAAACATGCAATAAATGATGTACACAGTTGTAAGAACATGACCAAATAAAAATGAATTATTCAAAACACGAAGACAAAAAGCATAAAAGTATATATGCAAATATATGTTGGTAAATACACAGAAAAAAGTCTGAATATATGCAGGAAAATACTATTAATGTATGTACAAAAGAAATAAAAGATCATTTGCTCTGCACAAGATCAGATAAATAAGGAATCCAAGCTATATTGCTCATTAGAAGGCAATTCCTGAGGTAACCTTTCGAAAATAAATTTGGTGTTTTCAAATATCAAAATGTCAACGGTTTAACAGTCTAAAAAGTCCATAATCTTAAATACATTCCTTAGAATTATCACGTATCTTTATAATGACAAATAGAAGAGATATATATAGATCAATAAATACCTCCGAAGTTAATATTAATTTGCTAGTGTTTTGGCTCTAAGTTTGGCCTTCAAAACTGCTAATCGCCTTTTCAAAAGTCCTCACGTGTTTCAGAAGTTAAATACTAAAAAAACGTGACAGATAACGACGTGGAAGAGCCTTCTTTGCCCCCGTTTCGGTCAAATGAAGCATTTGATCTTCTTTAACAGAACGGACTGAATATCAGAATGATCTTATTAGCATAATTTCAAGGTGTAACTAAGAAACGCCCTTCATGTGGAACAGGAGTTAAATATATAGTATAAAAGATTCAATGTCAACCTGAAATGATATAAATATCTCAAACCAGTATGACTTTTGAGGGAAGATACGTTTCTCTATGAAAGGGAAGGGTACAAATGGAAACTATATATTTTTAGTAAATTCTTTAATTACAAAATAAATAAGGTGGTAGGCAACGGTCTTTTACGTCTAAGTTGGCAACATAAATGGAAACATAAACTATTGATGTCAGGAATAAGAATTGGAGCTTGAAAATCTCTTTTCGACCCCTAACTTCTACGATATTGCAGATATTGAAAAACTATATAAAGTTTTTCGTCTTAATAAGCAGCTAATTTGATTTACTGAATTTATTTTTCTATCATCTATATTAAGAAAGTTATAGTGGAATGAAAATTTCCATCCACTTTCAGTTCTATGGGTCCTTTGCAAGCTTCTTCGATAATTTTACATTTCTAACAACATATTGGGGCAATTGAAGGTCAAAACGTGACGCTAGTGCTTGTATCGAAATAACATAACCATTTGACAAAAGTGACACTTCGATGGATGTTATCTGGCTTATAAAGTTAGCTTCACAATACTGTCCCACCAGTGAGTTGGCGGAGATACGAATGATTTATATACCACCAAGCGTTATGGCGAGCATGTGTGAGAGTTCATGCGTCAAGTGAGTCGGACGGTTTGTTTTTGGTTGCTGCATCCAGTGTGTCTGACGACTTTTGTTGAAGGTAGATAAGCTCCTCGATAGCTGCACGAAGTTGTATAGTCAAGGTCAACATTGTGACAGTTAAAGGCCAAGGTCCGAACACGCGACGCTAGTGTTTGTAGCCGAGAAACATAACCATTAGACAAAAGTGAGACTTTTCTTTATATATATATAAAGTTTTGACCGAAGGGTGGTTTTACATTCAAGCGACCATGACTGGTAAAGAACTGACGAAGTTTTCCCAAAGTCTTATTATGAGAACTATTGCAATAGATAGCCATACTAAAGGAATGCACCTTAAACTGAAAAAGCTGTTAATAACAAAAATTTACGGAAAAAACACATTTTTTATTAGTCTTATAAAAGAGATTTTATAAAATTTATTTCTGTTATCTAATATTGAAATTCTGAGTCCGATCAAGAGATTCACCGTGCAACTATTTCTAAAAGCCCTGGAACATAAAAAAGTATTCATTATTTTATTGTGTACAAAACATTTAACTAAATTTATATGTGATAATTCGTTTTTTTTATATCAACAAATTACAAGTTATTGCTGATGGGACAATTTTCGTTGGCGGACGGATTTTTATCACTTTTGAAATTGCTGTTGCAGCAGAAAGATTTAACGGCTAAACTAAAAAAAAAAAACTAACAGACAAAAACTTTAGTAGTAATAAATAAAGTTATCTCAGAAATATTGTGGTATTTGCATATAAGTAAGGTAAAAAATACAAAGTGAATATATTTTTTTATTCGGCTTATTTCTTTTATTAAAATTAGGAAAATATAGAATAAGGGCTTTTTATTATCAATTAGCTTATAGTATATCAATTTTTAATTTATTAGAATAATGTATGTATTTTTAAATAAAATGATATTAAAAAAGTATTTTTATAATAATAAGAATTAGTTTTGGACATAGAAATAAATAAATAAATATTTTTATGTCAAATATATCGAAAATTTCTATCAACATAAAATTTAACGAAATTCATAAACGGAAAATCAAAACTTCTAAATTATAACGATTTTTGCTTATACATTAAGATTCCACAAATTATCCCTATACCCAGAGTTTCTTGAAATTGTTCCTCTAATTCTTTTTTTCATTTTTTCTAGAGTATATCAATTCCTAAGGTTATTAGGTGGTTTTGTTTCCATTTATAAGAAAAGAGTTATTTTGATGGATTTTGAGTCTGATTCAAAATGAATGTCAAATTCCTAGGATTTATTCATCATTTCAAAAAAGAATAGGATACACATATGCATGCTGTCCTAATGTCCACGACAGTGTGACATCTACTGAAGGCCTAATGATATTAAAATTTAAAAAATCTCATTTTGTGTAAATGTTCCACTTTCCAAAATTGAAGACATGTTTTTCCAAAAACCAATTTAGTCTAAATTAACTTAGGCTTCCGAATATAATACCTCGAATTTACTATCATAACTAAATTTTCACCGGTTTCACTATTGCATCGAAAACTTGATGATGTAAATATTCATTTTCTTTTTTTTAAAAAAAAGAAAAATCATTCTAAAAGTTTAACCCATTATAAATAAATACATGATCTTCTTATTGCATCTGATACTTCAATGCCTTTTAATCTTTTCTTTGTGCAGAGAATACAATATTTCTTAAAATAAATGAGAAAATTGTAAGTTAACGAAGAAACTTCTAAGTAATAATATAATTTTTCCATCAAAACATTCGAAAAAAAAGTCAAGACAAGCTTTTACTGATAGAGTTGGACGAAATATTTCAGCATAAAAAATTAAAGAAACTTCTCAAAAGAATAAACAGGCCTCATATAATAATATAGTGTAAAATAATTTTGTGTTTAGTTATCTTTTTAAAATTAATATAATTTTTTTCCATATATTTTCGGAATCTATACTGAAAAGAGATTAAAAACTACAATAAAAATATTATTCTTTTCTTGAGATATATGCTTTTGTAAATATTATTCGTTTGATATATAATATTCTTCTTCTGCATTATTCTTTTCTTGGGATACGTTCTTGGGAAATCTAAGCGTGTAAATGCGTCAAATTTTCAAGTTATTTAAAATATTTTGGAGGGATTTAAAATATTTTAATCACATAAATTTTTCATTATAAAATGCCCGCATAACCTTTTTTCAAAAGCAAATATATTTTATTCACTTTTGAATCGCAAATATTTTAATATATTTGCAGAACGTTATTTAATTTCTGACTAAATATGAATTAAACATAATACAGTTACATCAGATAATTAAACATACAGGCAGTTAAATTAGAGACACTTTTAATCTAAAGAATTAATTTTGACTCGCTTATATAATAGGATATAAACGTCGCTTTTTAAACGCTTCGTTTTAATAAGCTATTTGCTTCATAAGCACACATAATCTTATACTTAGTTTTGCTAATTATAAGATTTCATATTTCAGTGTGTCATATATTCTTTTTCAGCAGTACTCTTTAAAGAAATTTTATCTTTCTATATTTTTTTACAATTTACACAATATTAAGACTGAATTTTAAAAAGAAAGTTCCTTCACTATACTATAAATTGTTTCCTCGAAATAATTTTCTTTAATTTTATTCTTCCTATAAAGAATAGCTCCAACAAAATAATCTTATTGAACTTATTTAATTATTATTTTGTATACCATAAAGAGGTCTCATAATTTTATTAACAGATATCAAAAATAGCTACTTACTTTTGTCTTTTCACACTACACTAACAAAAGATTAGAACAACGTATAAAAAAACTTTTTAATCAAAAATTATAATACAAATAACTAAGATAACATTTTAATTTTATCTAAAGGAATTTATAAACACGTTTTCTCTCTACTCATTTAAGTATAAGAAAATCTCCTAATTCTAAAAGAATTCGGAAAGCTTTCTGGGGATGTGAGACTATATTTTACCTAACATTCTTAATGCAAATGAAATAGATATCCTTGGGACGTACTTCTTATTTTTGATTTGGTTAGTGTGTAGAGAGGGCAATTACATATGTTTTCAATAATTGATGATGGATCAATCATGAGCTCCATATTAATATATATTTTAATAACTTCTGCATAAGATGCTTTTGTAAAATATTCTTCAGACCGTTAGTTTAACTGAATGGATCCTTATTTTTTATTTCAGATTTATTGAAAATTGGATGTAAAATTCGAAATTTTATTTTCAAGAGCTAAAAATGCTGGTGACGTATTTAAGATTTTATATACAACTGACAATATTACATGTGTATCTCTTTTTGTTTACTTTTTTCGAAATTAAGGAGCGTTAATTAAGTTGATGAATATTAATAAGATGAGTAAGAAGCTAATATTGTTTAAAAATTCTCTCTTATTATTGACAAACAAAAGATTAATAAAATGACAAAATGCGCAATTTTGAAGATATATATTTTTAATTCATTGATAGTGGAAATATTATTATGTGAGAACATGATATTGTTTTCATTAGGGATTTTTGAATTATTGAAGGAAACGAATAATTGAAGCTCAAAATTGGATAGGCAATGAGCATAAATGGTAATATTCATCAAGATCTTTTAATCTCATATTTTTTACCTCCTTTTATCAGTATTGCATAATCACTATGTATGCTTCTTTAAAAGCGCATTTTTAAAAGGTTGGCCTTTTTTTTTTAAAAAAAAAATATTGCTTTTTCAAACTGGTCTAAATTACTTAATGACTTAAATTAGGTTGACAAATAATGACATAATATTAATGTTTCCACATGATAACTTGAAATTTTCTATCGTAGATTACATTTTTTTTAATTATTACTTTTATTTTTATTGATTTTGTAAACAAATGAATAAAAATAAAAGTAAAATAAATTTGAAAAAAAGTCTGAATGTGGAAATTTGGATATTTTTAATAACTTTTTGCTACTTCTTCAAAAATAATAATCAAATGTTCTTTTTAAAATACTAAGGAATGTAAACTTATGGTTTCGTTTGATTATTACAGCATAGTAAAAACTTCCAATGTTCTAATCAGAAAATGACTGAAAATTATTTAATGCTATCAACTTATGTTTTCTTTCCTGCAATTTTTCTTGTTTCATTCTTCAAATTATGTTGGAAGAAAGGGCAGTTGAATTGCATTGCATAATCAGCAATTGAGGACAGCTATCGCAATTCAAAAAAAAATGTATAAAAAATATCTATTGTTTCCAATCTTGGCTTTTTGCCAAAGTATGCAGATTCTTTTCATCGTTTTTAACAATATTCTTCCAGACACCATACCGTGAATAATTTTTAGGGAATATTTTTAAGAAATAAATTTTCAAATAAAGATTAAAATGAAATCTGCTATGCATTTTTCAATGTATCATGTCAAAACATAATTTCTTGAACGACCAAGCACTATGCGCTCGTAAAAGTTACGATTTATTTTTATTCATTTTAATTGTTTCATTGAATGAGTCACTTTAGTATTGCAAACGATCCACAAAAACTTTGTCTCGCATTTATTATTAAAAAAATATTTCCTATTTATTTCATTTCATATAATTACGTTCTCAAAATGACATTTTTCTAGGTTTTATTTGCTGTAGTATTTCACTTTTTTTAAAAATCAGAGCATTTGTAAATGCAATGACAACGCGTTATTAAAAGTTGGTTTTTTAAGAAGCTCGTGTAAATAATAAAACTTTTATTTTTCGCCCTACGGATTTTTGTTAATGCCAAAAACCTCATCCTGTTCTGACATGATAATAAAATCTAATATAGTAAGTATTGTAAATAGTCAATAAATGGAAATTACTTACAAGGAATATATTTTTTTAGTGCGATACGCATGGAACATATTAAAAATGAAAGAATGACCTAAAGATAATTTTGTTGTTCTTTTCAAAGCAAATAGGTAAAAAAGGAAATATTTTTCTCAATATTTTTATTTTTTGAAGAGGTATAGCTTTTGAAACCGATAGATCACAGTTTTTATAGAACTATATACGAATAATGCATTTCCATAATAAGAAAATATACATCTTCTTCGTTTAAAAAAATTAGCATAAAATTTTTATAGAGTCCACAATAAGTTTTATAGAGTCGTCAAACAGTATCAAAGTCGTCAACAAGTTTTCTTAGGTAAGTAAGACGGGCAAAAACGCCATCTGAAGATTTGTAACAGTACAAGAATGTTATGATAATAAATAATAAGGAATGTCAAAAATTTGAGGAAACGTAGACGATTATTATCTTTGAAAGAAAGGAAAGAGTTATGACAAAGTAGGTAAAATGCTTGCAAATAATTACATATCATTCAATTCAATTCTTTCTTATTAAGAATAGTTTACTGTCATACTAAAATAATAAGATTTGTAATAATATCAATGCCACAGTCAAGTTATAATAATTTGGAAGAGAAACTAATTTTTATATTCAGTAGATCTTAAAAAGGCTTTAAAATTATTATTATGAAGTCAATGTATAATTTAACAAATACTTTATAGAGTGTTGTAATATCACTTCCAATTGTAGTATACCTGACCGAGTAAGAGTATCATGGATTCATGATAACCGAAAAAGTGAAGCAAAATTATCCAAATTACTCCTAAAATGACTTTGGAGGGTTAGGGAATTCCTTAGACTGAAATTTGTAAATTCCATCAAATACATTCTTCAAAGAGTTTCAGAAGAAATAACCTCCATTTAGGCTTAACTTGAAGATTAATATAGAAAACCGTCATCAGCAAGATTGATTGCCACAAGCTATTCGATCCTAAATTACAGGTTGGTTTGTGTAATCGTTATCGATTTTCACTTATGTTCAATGCATGTCTTTGGAGCTAATTGTATATTATATGAACAAAATCATAAAGTGTGTTTGCAACTCTTCTCATTTTCTAGAGTTTCTTATTATATTTAATACTTTTAAGTTTTAGCTTCCAGTATATTTTTTTGAACATCCAGAAATCCCCATGCTCCACAAAGTATTGCATGGGGCTTACAGAAGTAGACAACACATTTCAGAAAGACATCACATACAGAACAGCTACTCACGCATCGTATTTGCTAGTACAACCCCTTTTTGCAGGAAAGGACACGTTCAAATATATCACAGTTAGAACATTTAAAGAACAACTAATTCAAACCGGGACTCGAACCCAGGAAGCCCAGATCACGGGAAAGACGCTCTACTTCTATGCCAGGGCGTCGACCTTTCAATATATTAAATAAATTATTCGGCTTAATATATAAACTCGTTTATTGAGTTTGTCAGCAACAGTTGAAAGTTAGGTTGGTGCAATCATTTACTATCAGGACTACATAGATGTATTATTTCCTACATAATTCTGGTAAAGGTCACGATCAGAAAATACAATTCAAATCTTCCTTCTTTTGATTCGTCTTCTTCAGATATACCATGTCTTGCTATGTCAATAGGTCACTGAGGAAAAAATATATTCTACCAGCAACAAATTCAGTTTCGGTGTGTTTTGAATTCGAAATTCCACAATATAAAAGACTTACCTTGTATTTAGGTCAAGAATATAGTAAAGGAGATTTGTTCTCTTTCCCAACATAAACGGGCAACTCTGTGTCCTGACTTCAAGGAGAGATACATATGGTCGTATTGTAAACATACCAATAGTATGATGGCGAATTCGCATTCTAGAAATGGAAATTCTTGGTCTTGTTGTCACAAAAGGATCTACCATGAGCTAAAGCGAAGTAATATTTCTGCTCTTTCTAGCCGAAAGCGTCGAAGAATGTTCTCACTCAAACGTTGTAATTTGTGATCTTTCTGAATTCGTCTTCAAGACACATATCCTTAGACTGAAATTGATTCCATAGTAGTTTGGCTATGTAAACAGATGCATTGAAAATCCAGTACCTTCAGCTTGTGACAATCCCATTTCCATTCATTTAATCAACCTTCCACCATCTTAAGTTATCTAAAGGATTTCTCCTAGACAATGATAAGCTCTCTTGGATATTGTCAACGAAATTCCTAATCACAACTGAAAATCGACAATCATGCACAAAACTTATACACGAAATTATGAAGGCTATAGTTTTGTACATTTAATCCCACTTCTAAATAAATGTTCAGTTCTTTTAAATAAAATGGGCATTGCTATTGTTTTTGCATAAGTTTTCTTAAAGTTCCTTACTATCATGCATATTAACTGTGAATTTTAATCTTAATGCCATTTTTTAAATAGCGAACGAAAAACATTCTGTGCCTTAAAATTTGAAGGCTAGAGTAATACTTTTATAGCTTCAATATGAGGCATCAATACTATTAAATTAATCTAAAAATACAGCAAAATTATTGGAGTAGGTTTTAATTAAAATTGCTAAATTTTCTTTAAATTTAAGATAATATAAGTATATACATATAGCTATATTATTGACGATTCATTTCGTGCTTTTATTTCATGTGCTTATTCATCTTTTACTTAGAACTTTTCCGTGAGTGGTGTATTCTATTCGGAATTGTAAGCTTTGATGAGATTACACGGTGTAATCAGGATGAGTGCTGTTACTGCTAAAGTATAAATATAACCTCCATTATCCATATTACTTCGTCTTTAGCCTAATTCTAATTGAAGCTTAAATTTCGGGAAAAGATGTATACATTTCGCTTCTATTTTAAATCTTTAAACTTTGACATATCTGGATTATTTACTAGCTTGCTTAAATTTCTATGAAAACTTAATACTTTAATGTTTGAGAAAGATTTTAGAAAGTCGTCGATTTTAAGTTTCAATAATAGTTAAAACTAACCTCCCTTGGAGATCAGTGGGAATAATAATTATGTCTAATTTTATTTTAATTCTGAGTACATTATTTTATGTGGAAACGAAACGATACTCAAAGAAACATTACAAATTTTGATAAACATTAAAATCGCATTATTTTATAAGCCTTATATGAGCCTATTTGTAAATGAAATTTTACTAGTAGAGTTGAATTCCATCATCGTACCATTGAAAATATTTATATCCGAACTTTCTTGTAATTGCACAATGTCTTTGGTAATAAATCAAATTTATTTTCTCGATTTTAAAGTCAACTGAACAGATAATAAACTGAATCATTCTTCCTTAATTATCAACATTAGAAGAAAATAATAGGATTAAATATTTGGTATAACTTAGTATTAATGACAATAAAATGGTGTTACTTATGATTTTTTTTATAAAGATTGTTGAATTTCGGAAACCTATTAGGCAATAACTGTATTGATATTATTAAAATGTTTTTTTTTTAATTTTAAGTTGGTGTACAGATTTTCTTAGGGCAATAATATTTTCATCTCTTGTTGTGGAAAAATGATAAAATCACGTTTATATTTCAATCATTTTAGTTCTAATGAAATTTCTTAAAACATTATTTTAAAGTGTACATTCCTATTCTCGAAAGTACATTTCTGACATGAGGGTCTGACTAAGGCAGGGGCATACGGGGCAGTTGCCCCGGGTACCCACATAAGTGGGAGCCCCCAAATCGAATGGAAATTATTTTAAAGTTTCCATCTTTAATGAATGTCTTTCATTACTAAAGTAGTGAAACAGAGTGGGCCCCAAAGAAGTTCTTTCAGTGCCCCAAATAGGCTACATCTGTGCCAGGACATCAGCATAAATAAGTTGTAAAATAAGCGAGATTTTTTTCAATATTCTTTTGCTTTCATGATATTGTTATGGATTTGTAACATTCTTTTGGAGCACAATAAGTGTCATAGTAATATAATTTCTCAATATAGTCCTAATGGATGCCAGAATGGATTCCCTAATGAATCCTGGTTTTGGCAACGGACTAGGAAATATCGACACAAAAATGAAATATCCGTGCTATTTGAAAAACTTGGCGATAGCTGCATTAAGATTTTGACTGGAGTTTGATCAAGAGTATTTAATGCTATTTCGGTGGTCTATAAAACTTTTAGAATAGCATCAAAATTAATAGTGAGTAATTGGTTTCTAAGTTGAGCTGAAATATGAGTTATTAAAAGAAGACTCCAATGGATTGTTTATTAGCCATTTGCTTGTTTGCTTAGTAACTTAGTAAATGTACTGATATTTACTGCAAATGCTGTATTTTGTACGCTCTAACTGTATTTTACTACAGAATATTCTTCTAGAATAAAGCATCTTTATTAATTATTAAGCCAACATACACATCTCCTCGAAGGATTCTGAGTTTTTCCGTAACAATACGAAACATTTTGACTTTAATTTCACAGCATGGTAAATAGAATCAAGTAAGCATTTTAATGGTGGGACATCTGATATATACTACAATTTCGGTATCACAAATAAAATCAGACCACAAATCATATTTCCATTAATCAAGCTTATTACATTTTTGATTCATCTTTTTCACATACAAAAAGTGGAACAAATAGATTGGTTATCTACTTTTTCACAGATCTAGTGGAAAATTAGACATAGATTATCTACACTTGTTTCAAAATTACTTTATAATATATATCCATGTAGCAATTAATTCATTTTTTATTCACCACAATTCGTGCACAAACGAATAAATAGAACACTGATAATAATATTTTGACATATTTTTTGAAACTTGGATGCGCATAACGTAAAAAATGTGGTATCTTTTTTATTATTAACAAAAGTTACAAGAACAGAAGTTTTGTTATTAACAGAAGTTCGTCTGTATCAACTGAATATTTGTGGGCCACACTCGAAACATTTGTCCAAAAATAAAATAATTAGAAACAAAACTCATTTAAAACAACTGCAAGAATAATGGGGTAATATATATCATCAAATAAAAAAAATAAATGTTCCTAAACCTTCCATATTAGGATTATATGTTCCTAATCCTTCATCAAATAAAAATATATGTGATAAAAGCATGTGTCAAATTTCATTTATCCAGCCCCTTAAATTTTCGAGTTTTAGTGCTCATTTTGTATGCGTAAAACTAGACGGATAGCTTTCATTTTGGGGTATTTCATTCAAATTTAATAAAGATTTGAAAGTTTTATCTATTAAATCCCCTACAAAATTTCCTTTGATAAAATGTTTCCATTTTCTATTGTTTACAAATATCAGAGAAGAAAACAGATAAATATAATTCGAGAAATTAGATTTTTCGCTCTAAGATGCACCTAAAGAAAAACAAATTCTGCACTATATTTCATATTGGATAAAATAAAAAATAAAAATTAGGGAATTTCAATATGATTTATTCTCTTATTAAACTATTCAAATTCTAATTAGTCAATAGATATGCTGCCGAGTCGATGAAATTCACTTTTATTTGATATCCACCTTTCATTTCGGAATATGCTTGCTAGAAAAAAAGACGAAAAATATGCGTGTGCTAAAATAATGTGTAGCACTCAATAATTCATACTGCTTTCAGTTGCTCTATAATTATCAGAAGCTTAAAAATATTCATCATGCCATTTTTGCACAGAAATTATTCAAATTTGGATACATATGAATATTAATGAACAGTTCTCCAATAAAAACTAATTCCATCCTTTAGTTTTACAAAAACACATTTTCAATATTTATGTTCAGATATGAAAGAGAGCTTTGCAAAACAGTAATAATACATTTCATTGAGGCTATTTATAATTAAAATTCTCCGTTTTTTACATTACAGACTTGTATCCCAATTATTGAATTTCTTTTTTTTATCTTAGCGTTTAATGTTTTGAAGATATTTAACACTTGCGGGAAAATTACTCTATTTCGAAAATATTTCCTATCCATTCTCATCATCAACTATGAAAAATAATTTTGTCTACTGATATCAAAAGAGGCCAGATAGACGATTTGTTCCAAAGTTATTTATTTTTGCTTATATACACTTTAAAGGGTAAAAATGCAAAATTCGGAGTGATTTTTTCTCGAAATTTTAAAGGAATAAAGCAAACTTTTAGCTTAATAATTTGGGTAAATAATACTGATTTTTAAATTTGAAATATTATTTTTTGAATGATACTAATTTTTTCGGCGTAGTAAAATATTTTCATAATTTTTAAAACATTTTTTATGTAAGGTACAACAATATATTTCAATATTTCATTGAAATTCAAATAGCTTTCATAGCTTCAGGACACGTAATTATCTTTCAATACTGAAATCTGAGGAGCAAAATATCTGCTTATTACCAATTTACATGAAAAATGAGAAAATTAAACTACTAAATAGGGAAAGACAACGTACGATGAGAAAATAGATTACACCTACATCTATATTTTTAATGGCACTGTGACGTCATGGGATTTATCACCGTTCGGAAGGCCCACGTAACATTACAAACAAAACACACTTAATGCTTATGAAATACCACTACTATGTCTAATACAATTTTAATCTTAAAAATACTTTCTTTGAAGAATCATGAATATCAAATTTTACGCTTAAAATTAATATTTCTAATGAACCTGCTGGTCGTCAGAAGCGGCAAGTAATCTATTACTGCCTGCCATGTGCCATCATAACCATTTGAGAATCTAAGCAACACAGATATCATTTGCTTGGATATCACAATCATTTAAATATCGTAAATGGAATAAATAATAAATTTTAATAAAGAGAAATAACAGCAAATTGTAAAAAAACGATTCAATATCCAATTTAAATATTAAAAGAAAAAAAATCTAATATTATTATTGATTAAAATTTTATAACGATTAGCAACAGAAAATAATAAAATGAGGAAATTTAATCAAAATACTGACAAAAATTATTTACATTTTCACGGTATTTACATATATTTGTATTAATATATATAACTTTGAAATCCAAAAATCATTCCAGAAAGTGCATTTAAAGGCTAAAAATAAAATTATTGATATCAGGACCGTTCATAAGAAACTACTCTTGACTTAATACAAAGCTAAAGTTTTACGTTTATTTGTATTATAATTATCAATTAAAGTTGAAACCCTGGAAAGATCAATCGAATTTTCCTTATTCATTAGTTTTCGTAAAATTATGATTATTAAAGTAATATAAACAAATCCTGCAAAGTTATAATTTCATACAAAATATACAGCTTTATTATAACTACGTAATTACAATATTTCAATTACATGCAAATGATCAAATCTTTTTTAAAAAAAATTAATTCAAAATTGTTTTATCCTTTGTATTATTTAATAAACTCATATTAACAATATAGCATATAGAATTCATTTTATTATTTGCCAGAGGATTCTAAAACCCACCGCCCTTTTGCGCATGCGTTAGGATGGATTTAATGTGACAAAATAGGAGTGAAAGGAAAGATAAAAGGGGGATAAGTTTGCATTTAACAATAAAGTATATTCTTGAAATGTGGGCATTCTAAAGGTCTGGTTTCACCTGTTAGTGAGATAGAAACGTCGAAAAGTGGTTGTCTCAGGATACTAAAACGAACAATAGTCGCATTTGAAATGAAAATGGAATAATCAATGAAGTGAAAAATAATTTGAAATGAAATGGAATAATTTTTTTCGTAAATGTTCACATGATTTCATGTGCTGTTTACTGACACTTGAAAACAAAAAATTAATTTAAAAAAATTAAAAAATTTCATTAAATTTTTTTAAAGGGATTTAAGAGGAAAGAAAAGAATTTAGAGAAGTTAAATGGATTTTAAAAGAAAAGAACTAAAAATTGAGTATTCGCTTAAAGAAAGCGATATGAAATCTTCAATATGAAGATAAATATGAATGATTTTTGAAATACCCAAATAAATTTAGTGGTTATTGTTAATGAATTAAAAATTCTTTAAAAAGTTTTCTCAGCATGTATAAAAGAAGATTTAATAATTTATAACGTAGATTGAATATCAACGTTATTGTTCATGTTCATATTAGAAAAAAAATGTTATATATAAATAATTGTAATATGTGAGTTACAATACATTATTACAATTACATTTATATGTAAATTCAGATTAATGTTATCTTGCAGAAAAAAGTTTTTGCAAGAATATAATTTTTTAAAACCCTTTCGAGACAGATTTGATAAAATTCATATTGCTTTAAATGCTCTTAAATGTCCCGTCGGTCGTGAAAGGGTTAAAGAAAATTCTTCTACAAGAATATAATTTTTTACAGAAAATTCTTCGGCAGGAGTATAATTTTTTACAGGAAATTCATCTAGAGAAATATAATTTCTGTAATAAGAATTCTTGCAGAAAATAATTTCTTTAATTTTTAATGAATTTCTCTGAAAAATATTGCAAGCATAATCTTGGTATGTATAGTGGTATTTTAGAAGAATTAAGAACAGGAATGAATTAAAATTTTCACCTTCAAAAATGACTCCAAATTTACTAATTTCTTCACTTACCAAATTTTATTTCATCTTTTTATTCAGATTTCCTTATAGTTTTTGATCAACACATAAATTTGGAAAGAAACTTCAATGGAAAAAACGTTGTAACAAACTTTAAAAAGAAATACAAAGTTATATTAACACCACAACAGTTTTAAAATAATCGTTTAGTAACTAACATACAAACAAATAAAACTGTTTGTGTTTGAAGTAAAAATTTATTTCTTCCGTTAAAATGGAATTTATTTATTTGAAATTATTCTCAACAAATTCAATTTTAGAATACGAATTCAATGTTCCTAAATTTCATATTCACCGCTGCACGTCAAGTCAATTTATCACTCTTATGTAAGTTTATTATCTATGACAACATCAGAGGTTGATCTGTCACAGTCAATTGACGGCAAGTCATGTGTGCCAGACAGATTCAACAAACCAGAATCTTCAGCGCATATACGACAAGTTTGTCTACAGGATGTCTTCTGATGTCGCTTACTAGGCATGATAAATATCTACCGATGCCATATGCATATGAAAGTAGACATTACACGATTCGTCGAAGTTTGTCTTAAACGTTTAATCCTACAAGTGAATCAAATGAATCGACCGTTGTAGGGGTAAGTGTTTCTGCTACACTGTGTGATGAATGTTTTATCGAATTAAATTTGACAGCAGTAACTGCTCGCTCAACAAGGCTGTGATACTGCTGCAACCCTTGAAGCCTGTGTAACCTCTGAGCTATATTTACTTTTCGTGTCTTTTTTCCCCTACTCTGAGAGTTCTATACTTATTGCTTACTTTTACAATTCATACTATTAGATCACACTTTCCCTATAAATATCTTGTTCAAATTCTCAATCTCTAATAAAACTTTTTATTCATCCACTCAAGTTCAAATACATTTTTTTAAAAAAAATTGTTATGGATGACACTTGATGTTAATATAGTTATTTTCAAATATTAATTCATTAATTAAATTTAATTGATTTCTAACCCTCTAAGGGTTACACACGTATTTTGAAGTAGCCGCAAGACGTCACGGCAAGCGCGTTGCACGTATTTTAACGTAGGCTACGTTTAAGCCGCAGTTACACGACCTGTGAATCTTCAGACGAGCCACGCGTTCCCCCTTTTTACCCCTCTTGCGGTTTCTCGAGGTGCTTTGACGTCTGTGGACGCGTCCGAAGTTTTCCCGGAAATTGTCGGTAAAGTGCCCAGGCATCAAAGGACCCCAAGAAACCGCAAGAGGGGTATTACGGGGGAACGCGTGGCTCGTCGGAGATTCGACGCGTCGTGTAACTGCCCCTTGACATTTGTAGCCATACAAAATAAACGGTAATTTGCTGACACCCTAGGCGGGTTGACCTCCCATGAAGGAAAGGAGGGAAAGGAAGAAAAACCGTGAACGCTTCCTAAACATCGCTTCTAGAAAACCGACACTCTTTCACGACAGAAAACTAATCCCACTTCCTTCACTTTACAGAAGTTTCACACGTAGAATGGAAACGCCTAGAGGGTTAATACTATAAATAGAATTTTAGCAGTTTGTAATGAACATTGAAATCAACAGGCAGTAGCTCAATCTGTAAAATGTAAAGATTTCAGTATTTTTCACGTGAAGGTAAAAGAATGAGAGTTCGATTCCTGCGTAAACCAATAATAATTTGACAAATTATTTCTATTAATTGTAATTATTTAGAAAAAGTGACTAAAATAATTAAAAATTTCTCGCCCCAAGTAGAAATCGACATTTTTTTTCATATTACTTGTTCTTACTGAATACAATAGTTTAAGATAATAAAAAAGACCAATAAAAAAGAAAAAAACAAAGCAATAGACAACGCCTATCCGTTATGCAGCCTATGGAAATCCTTTGCACATACAGCTGATTGATTGTTCATTGATTTGGAGACAAAAAGCAACTCTTTCTCTCTTTAGAGGCACTGGAGCAGAGAAAAGTGGTAAACTTATCCACCCTTTTTTTTTCACTCCTTTCAATGTTCTTGTTGTCATCGATTTCCCCACCCCAACTCTTTTTTTTTTCTAGGTTGTCAATGAGTTACGGTTTCGGTTCTCATCTATACAACTGGTGCATAAAATGTTCGGGTTTTTAAACGATTATTCTTTGGAACAAGCTATTTAGACTATTATCTAATCTGTTATTGAAATACAAAATTTTATCAATGAATAATTATTGCATGCAAATAAAATAAACGGTATTGACCAATAAATGTACCTTATTTGACATTTATTTTTTTAGACTTAGTTTAGTTAAAAAATCGTCTCGTTGTAAGGCAATACTCAGGGCATTTTAGGACAAACCTCGTAATTTTGAACAGCGGTCAGATGACAAGGACGACACCTGAGCTGGTACCCCCTTCTCCACACCATACTAGAGGGAGGACGTTTGATCGTTATGGATTTAACGTGCAACACGAGTCGAAACCTTAAAACCAAGCCATCGCGGCCCATTAATTTTTTGGCGGAGATACAGGGTGTCCAAAAAGTTCCCGTACTCCAAATTTAAAAAATCATTGTCCATGATTTTTTTAAGTATATTAAATTTTTCCATACGAGTAATGAAACCATGAACATGCTTGAAGCTTTTTTCGGCGATCGACTTATCTCAAAAAATCTTTGGCCACCTCGATCCCCTGATCTGACCATCCCGGACTTTTTTCTGTGGGGATATCTAAAGAACAAAGTTTATGAGGGTGATCATCAAACAATAGATGATTTGAAAATCGCAAATTACCCAAAGAATACAAGACATCACTCCTAGCATTTTAAAACGCGTTTCGAAAAACATGCGCAAACGAGTTCAGCTTTGTCTCCAAGAAAGGGGTGGACATTTTGAACATTTATTATAAATGTAAGTTTAGTAATTTTTCCTTAGTTATGTTAAAAGTGTTTTTTACCATTGGTATAAAATAATTATTTTTAAACCTGTTGTTTTTGTAAAATAAAATCGCAAATCATCAGTACGGGAACTTTTTGGACACTCGGTAGAAAGAAATGCGAATGGAGCGGGAGGTTTTAATTTATCTGCAAATTATTACTTCATGTTATTTTTTACTGATAATTTTATCTGCAAAATTATTACTTCATATTATTTTTTACTGATATTTACATTATTTTCTACTGACTAAACTACAATGATTTTATACCGTATATTACTGATCCAAGTTAAATTATCTAGCTTGAGAATGAATGTATTTTCATGAGCTCTTTATATAAACCAAATTTAAACATCGAGTGGATTATTGGATAAAGTCGTTTTATTTTGTAATAAATATTCTTAAGGTGAATATCTTGAATAATCTTTTTTTCAAACTTTGATACCGGTAATCGGATATTCTGAGATTTTATTACCTTTAAATGCCGGGTAACGCAGTGATTTTGCTATTGAATTTCAAAACACGTTCTTAGTGAGCTATCGTTCGTCGCCGAAGTGAAAGAAAGAATGCGCAAGAATGAAATCTTCAGCATTGAATGCTGATTCGAATTCTTTAAGCTCAGCTCTTAAAAGAATCTTTAATCTGATTTGATATCTACTTTATTTTTTAAAGGATGTAATTTTAATTTATTTTTGGTATTTTATATTAGTTGTTTAATGTATAATTTAATATTTTTTGTAATATACTTTTGGAGAATTGACTTTTTTTATTATGTTAGAAAATAATGTTGTTTTGGGGATGGGTTGTTTTGGCTTTTTTACTGATAAGGAAAGGTAAAATTATGCAATAAAAATCTGATATGATATCTCCTATCGATAAGGAATAACATAAAAATCTTTTTTTTTCTATAGAAAGGAATAACATAAAAATCATTTTAATAACTCCCTTTATTATATGGAAATATAAATTTTCATAAATAATCTTTTTATGCAAGAGGTTTTATTCTTTTCATTATCAAACTCATTATTATTATCATGTCAAAACATTATATGGTTTTTGCCGTCAAAAAAAATCCGTAAGTGAAAAATAAAAATTTTATTATCTGCACTAACTTCTCAAAAAATCTGCTTTGAATAACTAGTTGCCATCACATTTACAAAAGCTCTGATTACAAAAAAAATAAGTTAATGACTGCAGCAAATAAAACCCATAAAAAAGTCATTTTGAGCACGCGATTATATGAAATGAAATAAATAGGAAATATGGTATTTTTTTAAACAGTAAATGCGAGACAAAGTTTTTTGGATCGTTTGCTAAACTAAAGTGACTCATTCAATGAGACAATAGAGATGAATAAAAATATAATTAAACTTGCACTAGCAGGTGGTGCTCGGCCATTCAAGAAATGATGTTCTGACATGATACATTGAAATATGCATAGCAGATTTCATTTTAATCTTTTTTTTTATTAATCTATTCCATTAATTTCTCAAAACATTGTTCATTCCTTCATAAAGAAGCATCTAAGACAGTGGCGGATTTCCGAACAGGCGCATGAGGCGCGCGCCTCGGTCCTCGAGCCTCATGAATTAAGGGGCCTCAAAATTTAGTTCTAAAATAATAATAATAATAATAATATATGGTCATCGTCCGGTTCAGTCGTGGTGATTGTGTAGAAATGTTTACAGGAAACAATCCTATTCTAGATTATTATATTATTTATATAAAAGGATTAAATTTTTAAAAAATCTGAAAATAAATCAAGTATTTTCTGTCTCGTTCACTTCCTCTTCGACTCTCTCTTGGTTTCCCCATTTGGTACCACATGAGTTTTTCCCTCCTCGGAGGTTTGCTATCGTCGTCATTGGAAGCAGAGGAGCGGGTCTTACAGTCCAGCTAATATTTTTTATGCGTTGATTTTTTTAAATGTTTAGCCATGCAAACCGAAAAGGAGATTCGAAAAGCAAAAGGTTAAAAGGAAAAGAAGAATATGTAGAACGATATAAAAATTCACTCAATAAATATATTATAACGTTTGAAAAAGGAGCTAAAACGGAAAACGAACCAGAAAGAGCAGTTGAGCAACCTGATGCTGTATGTGTACCCAAAAGAACCAATGAGCAAATTTAAATTGAATATGCACTTGAAAAAATCGATGAGCAAGCTGAAGTGGAATATGAATTGAAAAGAATTAAGGAGCGAGTTGAAAGAGAATGCGAATTTGAAAAGGTCGATGAGGTTACTGAAACAAAATGCGCACAAGAAAAATCACTGAGCAAGCTGAAGTTGAAAATGAATTTGAAGAAATTGGTGAGCTAAATGAAATTGAATGCAAACCTAGAAAGACAGACGAACAAACCAAAAGAGAATATGCACAAGAAAAAGCCGATGAGCGAACCGAAACAGAGTGCGAATTAGGAGAAATTAATGAGCGATCTAAGAATGGAACACAAGAATCAACAACTTGTAATTTTAAGCAACAAAATAAAATTGGCGATTCTGACTGTGGTAAACATAAAGACGAATGTTTGTTTCCCAGTGATATTGCATTGTGGCCACCAAACTTAAATCTTATTTTAATCTACTTCTTAACAAATATCTAATTAATCTACTTCTTATCAAATAAAATGATTGAACATGATTTGATAAATAAGCCTTGTAATATTACGAATATTGCAAGTCTTAAAGTAAAATAAGGAGATAGAAATCGAAATGTTTAATGGGATAAATTATTACAAAGAATTAATAGTACCAGAAAATCATTGCAAGATGCACAGTATAATTTACTGCTTACAACAAATCTACTTAAATCGCTATCCGTTTTTATAAAGATTTTCCGGACCAACTTCGAAGATATTGAGATCGGCGCTAAAGCATTGACGAAAAACCGGAACTATCGGGAAACACGCATAAGAAATAGAAAACTGCAATTTGATAAAACATCATTAAACGAAACAAATTTCAGTCCAAAAGAGAATTTTGTTATTAATGTACACAGGGTTAATTTTGATGTATTAATAGCATATTTATCGCAAAGGAGCGCTATTTACAGTAAAGTTGGATTTTGGAATTTTTTTTAAATTTTAATATGCCCATTGTCAAATTTAATGACTGCTTGGAAAGCATACGCCCAAAATATGAAAATGATAGTGAGACTAGAAATGTGAAAGATGAACTTGTACATTTTATTACCTTCATAAAAGAAGAAAAGATTACAAATCCTAATGATTTGTACAAATTAATAATCGGAGGGTTGCAGTCTACATTTCCTAATGTAGAGACAATTCTAAAAATATATCTAACTATTCCCATTTGTAATGCAAGTGGTGAACGCTCTTTTTCGGAGCTTAAAAGAGCAAAAAATTATTTAAAGAATTCTTTGTCACTGAAATAAAGTAACTTTGATAACGTTTAAAAAAAACGAACTTTTATTAGCAAAAGAGAAAAACAATTCCATTCTATGGTAATTGATTTAGTGTATAATGAAGTTTCAGGCATGTATCTCTGAAAAATATTGCGTAACTAGAGTACAAAATAGCGCATGTTTTTTTTTTCTTTTTTAAAGACCAGCCTTAACATACCCTGAACTTTATCACCTTTTTAAATACTGTCGAGTATTATGGAAAAAATGATTTAAATTCTCAATTTTATGTACCTAGGTCTCGCCCGCCGCCCCTTTTTCTAACGCAAAAAATCAGATACAGAGCTTAACAGAGTGAAAAATATATATAAAAAGTGCATGCTATAAATATTACTGGAGGAGAAGGGGGCCTCAAATTGAATTGCGCCTCGAGCATCTGGAACGCCAAATCCGATACTGATCTAAGAATGCAATTTTTAAGGTACTTTTTTTAGCATTTTTAAACATAAATTGTGTGGCTCTAAAACTATTTAACTGGTGTTCTGTTTAAGCATTCGATTAGTTTTACAAAATAATATTCTTAAGACAAAAAATATTCTTCTCCTTCAAAATATTTCTAAGACAGTCATACCAAAACTAATTTATTCAGATAGTCTTTCATCCTTCGAAGCAATTTAAAGGTTTAAGATCCAGATCCGAATACATCCTGAGAGGTAACGATGCTATTTATAATCCAAGATCAGTCATTGGTCAACCTCTTCAGGGTGAAAGCACATGCCGGTAACCATGGGAACGAACAAGTCGGCCACTTTATAAAATTAGTCAGCATTAAAGGAGAGAGAAATAAGCATTCTCTTTCCCACTCATTAATTAAATCCAAAATCAAACTATATATAAATATGGAATGGCAAAAATATTGGAGATCTCATGACTCTGCCAAAAGCTCTTGATTTCAACATTTCATCGATAAGAAGAAGAGAGACCCGGATCAGAGAGGCAACCAAATTGCCCCAACTCAAAAATTTATCGGAACAAATATAGCAATTTCGTCCTAAAGTTTTAATAAGGTCAAACACGACTTTGGATGCTACAAATTAATTTTCAACTCACATTCAAAATTCGTTTCGTTTTCTGAAACTTACTAGTTTATGACTTGATTTTGATTGAGAATTTTATTTAGAAAAAAAAATGTTTATTATTCTGATGATGATTAGGTACCTGCCAAAAGTGGAGTCACATAAAAGCTCATGATAAATATTAAAGAATATAATTTAAATAACTATAAAATACTAGTTTATGACTTAATTTCGATTGAGAATTTCATTTAGAAAAAAAAAGTGTTTATTATTCTGATGATGATTGGGTACGCGCCAAAAGTGGCGTCACATTGTTTAAAAGCTCATGATTAGTACTAAAAAATATAATTTAAATATTTTTTAATACTAATCATATAGCAAATTCGTCCTACACTAAAGACTAGATCAAAAGACTAACCATTAAAAAAATTCATACTCAGGGTGTATTAGATGCAAAAGAATCTTAACTCCTTGAACGGAAATAATGAGTCGAGCTCGTCATAAACTTTCATGAACAAACTGACAATGACGAGCTGGACTCGTCAGAAATAATTGAGATTTGATGCTTTGTTTGAGAGAAGTATATGTAAATCATATCAAGTTTATTGCTTTGTTATACTTGTGTGCATGCTTCTAGTTACCGTTATAATGTAATTTGTATAAATCTATATGTATAAATGTTGAAATACGTACTTACTTTCGTTTAAATACTATATAGAACTGCAACATTTTTGTTAAACATTAATGAAGAATTTACCAACACTAATTATATTCTTATATACATATGTAACAATAAACATTCATGTAAATATGTGAAAAAATGTTATTTTTAATCTTACATTTATCTATCGCACTTAAGCTTTACTGATTTATCAACAGAATTTGTAAAAATGTGCTTGCTTTAAAATTTAAAGAGAATTCACGAATTTAGACGGACATATTTATTGTATTTAAACTTCATAAACATTCATTGTATGAAATTTGAGAAATTAAACTTTTGAGATACCTCAAAGAAGTAACACAGTATCGAAAAAAGAAAGAAAAGTCTTTGCTTGCATGTTGTTAATGATTTATGTTGTTTGTAATTGTAATGGTATTCCTGTTGCAGAAAAAGAAATTTCTATACATCTGACGGCATTTTTAGAAACTCTTTTGATGATTCTATTTTATATAATATGCTGTATCATCTTCGATAAACTCAGTAAATTTTGAATGGCATTAAGTCTGAATTCTTTGGAATTTGATAGTTCTTCTACAGATATTATCGCAACCAGGTGGCGTTCTTCTCACATATGTCAAATCTAAAACGATGGTTGAATAATGAATTTTTTTATTCGTGTATTATTTTATAAGGGTCCTTTGAATTTGCTTCTGATTCCTATGATTCTACGATTATTAATTTTTATTTATGAGGTCGCCTAGATTTTTCTCTGTATAAGTCGCCTTCTAAAGATGTAACAGATCTTTATAGACGAATTCTAGATGCTTGTCTTTGTCAGATATGATGAATTGAATCCTATGTAAATAATGCTAGAAGAATGTTAATTTTCATTGGTGTTCAAGTACTAATTCTGAACAGTTTTTTAAAATAATAAATTAAACCTTTCACCTTTTTTTAAAAAAATTAAAAGTAAGTAATGCGTTGATATTCAAATGCTTTAAGATTTCGTAATTTTAAAGATTTTTAGTAATATGCGTATTAACACTTTTACCTAAAACTTGCTCAAAAATCAAACTAAGGTATAATAAATAATGTTAAAAAAAGCTTAAGTCAATTCCTACTTTTAGTCAACAAAGAAAAATTTATTTTAGTAACTTTCTATTGAATAATTACAATTAATATGAATAATTGATAAAAAAATTATGCCTGCCTTAACCAAAATCAGGTTCGTATCCAATGAAATCCAGAACAGACTCAGAATTCTTAATGCTAATTGAGGCAATGCAAATGCGTGAATTTTATACGCCAGTTACAGTAACGGAATAAAAATTAGAAATTTTTAATGTTCATTATTCTGTATTATTTTAATTCAAAAGTGCTTCAAGATGAGTCCAAAAAATCGATTAATTAGCAATGTTTAATTTTAAAAGCATCGAACAATAAGAAAATAAACAGAATCGTTTGGAATAATAGGCCTAAAATATGTTAATCTTAACCTCATTAGCGAGTGGAAAAAGCAAACAGAATTCATTACTTATTTGGCGGTGGGAAAATGATTTTTCGAGATAAAGTTAGTTTTTAATTAATTAATAAAAAATTAAAGCATTAATATTTGAAAAAACTGTATTAACATCAAATGTTATCCACTGCAAGTTTAAAAAATTTACTTGAGTGGATGAATAAAAAGTATTTTAACTAAGTTTTTAACTAACTATAAGGAAAATATGAGCTCATAGTACAAATGAAAAAAAAATAGACTAAGACAATAAATTTGATTTTTAAGTTTTAGAACATTTTATAAATAGGAGCATGAAAGATTGTAACATATAGTTAAATATAAAAAAAATCATTTAAACATTCAGTACAATTTTTTTATTTACCGTCTGATAAAAATTGAATAATATGAGTTTTTATTCTGAATCTCTATAGAATATAATGTATTTTCATACATTTTTTTGCCTCCAACGAGAAACTTTGCAATTGGAAGTATATGCCTAACAGCAATAATTTAGGAAATAAATACTTATTTAATGTTTTGGGACACTGTATAAATAGTATTCATTTCGAATATTAGAGATGAAGATGAAACATAACAATTTAAAGTGAAATGAAAAACTATACGAAAAAAAAGTATTGTATGAAGAAAAAAAGAAATAAA
>JAOUZG010038069.1:16169821-16194114 GCA_026289955.1 Argiope argentata | reverse complement strand
AACAAAATGACGAGAATTCTAAAAGCAGAAATTATAAGTGATGAATAAAGATTTCTCTACATATTTATAAACCCAATTTTTAGAATTTATAGCCCTATACAATGAAATCTTTGTTATTATGTTTTTATTCGTTTCATTTTTATTCAATTCGAATTTAAATTTATTTTTTGGTATCGCATATACTCGATAATAAGTTGTTTACAGATATGACAAAATATCTTTAAAATAATAAATATCTTATAAATGAAACTGTACAAAATTAGCGCCAAAATAAGTAAAATTAACAGACATTTTAAAATCTCTTATCATTCTAAATAATTAGAATTCGAATTCAGAAATCCTTCTTAAATAATTTTTTAAGTAGAGAAAAAAACAGGAAAATCTTTACAATAAGAATTATCAACTTATTGCTTCATTTTAATCTAAAGTATCACAACATGTCCAATAATAGAAATCACATACTGGCGTATGTCCTTCTAGACATTCCCGACAGTCAACTGGTTAGCTCAAAAGACTGGTTTTACTGGTTATTAAACTATTACTGTGGGACATATTACTTTAAAATTTAATTTTATTATTTGGTAAAACTGAAAATATGAAATTAATGAAGTGGAAATTTATGCAAAAATAAATTGCAATTCTCAAAGTCTGAGTTGTGCAATAAAGGATTTTCATATTAAAAGAAAACTAAATTTGTCTGTGTCGAGACAAATTTAACGGTAAAAATAATTAATAATAAAAATTCCAAATATTATCATACTTGAAATATAGAGACAGATTTTAAACAAAAGCAGACCACTCAGTTGCTTTAGACTATTATGCTGAAAGGTGGTCATAAACAGGGTGATTAAAAGATTTTTTCTCCAATTTATCAAATAAAAGTATTAGTAATCAATCAAATGCAAATATTCTATGGAAAATAAAATATAAAAATAAAATAAAAATTTTATCAAATATAATTGGTCACGCTCTTATATATTACGCTACACAAACTTAATTATTAGAATTAGAATCTTATAATATTGATTGAGCAATTCTTGCATATGTATTTATTTATTTGTTTGTTTCGTGCATTTCCGAGCTAGCGATTTGGCTCAAATATTATATTTAGATAAGGTTTTGCTTTTTACTTTTATTCATACAAGCGTCTCTCCTAAAAAAATGCGAGATTTTTCATTAAAAACATTTTTTTTAAATAACTAATTATGAAAGCATTCAGTTTCCGTTTTTGAATGGGCATTGCATCATTGTGGTCAGAACAACATGAAGGAGGCGTGTGTTGAGTCCTTGATTTGAGTCACGATTTTAGCTTAATTGTTTTAATTATACCTTTATATTTAATAGTTATGCCTTTTAAGTTTATCTATACTAGTGTCTTTCTTGAAAAAAGATGATTTTACAATCAAAAAACATTTTTCATAACTAATTATAAAAGCTTTTTTTTTCTACCAGCTCTCATGATGACAATGCCATATAGCGCCATCTTGGACCGGATTTTATCGTGGTAAAGCTGAGTTTAAATTTAAAAATATAAATAATGATAGATAAATGTAAAGTGAGTACTATAATATTGCCAATTGTCTCAAAAGCATGTTATATTAAGCACATTTATGTTTTTTTTTAAATTTAAATTACCCGTTCATAAATAGGTATGATTGAAAACTATTCATTTGTAATCAGTACGGAATTCGTATATAAATATTTTCTACGAAAAAAAAAATTCACAATTTTCCAAAAAAAGGGATGAAAGAAAACCCTGTCTAGCGGAACTTGGTCTGCCAAATTATTATTTATAAAATCACGCAACTGTCTTAACAAATTTGGTTGACAAACAATTTGGAATCATAATTGATTTTAAAAATGTTAAAAATGTTAAAATTAGACATAATAAGCTAAAAATATATTAAAATATGAATATAAGTTTATAATTTTATTAAGAGGGAGGCCTCATTTTGAGCACTGCTTTGGTCACAAGGCACCCAAACACGCCATCCTTGATATAAAAAAGGAGTTCCTATAATTTTCAGATTGAAGAGATTAACTGAAATTAGATAAAACTGTGATTACTTGATCTTCTATATTAATAAAAATGGAACTCGAAATGCGTTGCTAAGCGCAAAACTGGAGAACGACTTGACCGATTCGGCTAATTTTTAAAAATATTTTCGTTAAGGCACGAGGATGGTTCTTATGGAGAGAAAAAAATTAAACAAACTGCGTGGAAAATAGCTGAAATGACACTTTTCTTACTTTCCCGCCAAAAATCTTCATTTCCTTCCCCCCACACTAACTGAGTTAGATAGCAGGAAGTAATAAATAATGATTTGTTTAGAAAGAAATACGCGAAGTCAGTTGGTTTTCATTCATAGATAACGGGATGTTTAAAAAAGAAAGAAAGTAGTTGCTTTTATTATTAGTCGGTATGAATATTTAATCTATGCCTGCTCAAAATAAAGTCTGGGCAGGGAAGAAAAAAAGTAATAACAGAGGGAAAAAAGGTTTTATAGAAAGAATAGTGAAAAAAAAGGATAGAAAAGAAAAGAAGGGTGTGTGTGTCACCATTATTTCGTCTGTGCGAGGCATTTTCCAAGCTGTTTTTAAACTTTCGCATCTCTTGAAAACCAATTGTGTCTTTATTTGTTTATTGTGTTTACATTTATGGAAATTTGAATCTCATTATTCTATAAAAACAGAATTTTAGACCTTTCCCTCCACCATTTAAGTAAATTATCAATTCCGGGAGAATCATTGCTCGGATAGAAAGAGAAAGATGAGTAGTACAGTGAACAGATCATCTGAAGAAAATAATAATAAATAATTCTATAAATGAATTATATGATTATCAAAATTTGTTTGGTTTAAAAATATTTTGGTGAAAAACCTGTTATGAGACACAGTTACATAGCAAATTTTAGCGAGCATTAATACTGGCGAACCGACTGGTTCCCAAAGGCGGCTAGTTTCTAATAAATTTAAAAAGTCTTTTGAAAAAAATATTTTAATATTAAGTGAAAAACAAAAAAATATATAAAAGATAAAAATTGCCAGAAAAGAAAAAACTGTAAAATAATCTAAGATTAGTACATTCAAGAGGAATCAGACAATAGTAAGATTTTGGTGGTTGGACGATTTCCTAATTAATTAACAATTGAGGTAAATTTAATTTTTATATTTGTAATAATAAGCTAGAATAATTGCACCCAGCGTTAGTGTAGTTAACATTAAAATTCTTTCAAATAATCATAATCTAAACTCATTTCTGAATGATCTGCTGGGTTTGCTTCTTTAAACCAGAAATGATATCCTTTCTCTTTATACCTAAAGAATGATCTGCTTCTTTATACCAAGTTTCATCCGGGAACTTAAGTTTACTTCGTGTCAATGAGTATTTCTATACTCGTTGCGCTTTTAGAGATTCCTTGAAATCTTGTTATTCGCATTCATGCTTTTTCGTTTCATGAAACCTGTGTCTAATAATGTTGTTGTTGATTTTAATGGCACTTCCCATGGACAAACTCGATGACACAGTCGACGATTTTTAGCCACCTCTTGTTTTAACCCTTTCAGTACGAATTTAATAAAATTATCATTGCTTTAAATGCTTTTTAATGTCCCGTCAGTCTTGAAAGGGTTAAATAGCACCAAGATTACGTCTTAGCTATTCGCGCATCACATTCGTTTGAAAAGCTCCTTTTTACAGAGGGGCATATTTATACATTTCACAAAAGAACAGCCATGCCCGAGACTAAACTCAAACTAAGATAATCTAGATTAATGGGGAAGACGCGCGTTTTACAAGGGGCTCTTTTTTTACAGGGAGGCACATTTACACATTTCACAGAAGAGCAATTTCACTGCAGAACAGCCCAAACCGGGACTCGAACCCAGGACGCATAGATCACGGGAAAGACGTGGTACTCCAGTGCCAGGACATTTTCGGTGCCTAATATAATCATCATAATTACAGTGCTTCCAAAATTTGTATTCTGTCATAAAAGACAGAAAAAGATGGAAAAATGAATTTATATTTTCTGTGGAAATTTGATCTTAACAACATAAGCGCATATAAATTGGACATGTTTCATAGCTGAGAAACCATTAAAAGCTTTAGGTACGCAAGCGAAAAGTCGCCAAAGAAATTTGGCGGAATTCTGCATAAACAGCCAATTTTTCGCTTTAAAATCATTGTAAAAAATTTGGCGGTTTTTCACAATATTTGGCGATTTTTTTTCGCTTGCACCCATTTAACCTATAGATGCAATAAAAAATTAGTTGCAAATAAAAACTTAAAACACACTGAGCAATTAAAAACAGGTACATGAAAATATACAATAGGAATATATAACGATATTTTTACAAGGACAACTAAAAAAAGGTGCTGACATCATTTCCTATTTCTGAAGATAGAAATAAAACGATACTTGTAAGATATGATAGCATAATGATAGTTTGTTATTAGTGACTTCAAACTTTTCTGTTAACTTTTATCTTAATTTCTAAAAATAGAAGAAAAACGCGTCATTAACTACTTCAGGGAATAATGAAAATAATATCACAATATCTCGTTACTACTGATAACAGGAAAAAAAGGGTATGAATTATAAATGCTGCAAAATTGAAAACAGATTCGAATTCTGTATTTCTGATACAAAGTTGCGAAAAAGTTTCAGTTCTAAAAAGTAAAACCTTGATGAAGTCGGAAGGAAAATTATATTTAAAAGATCTATAATGCACCCATTGGATTGGAAATTTAAAGCACGAAAATATAAGATAAAATTAAGTCATTCATTACAAACGAAAAAAAATCAAACGATCTTAAAAAGCAGTACATTAAAAAGAGAAAATATTAAAAAATAAAGGCAGAAATTAATTCTACTTTGGAGTAAATGTAAGAAGAAGAAAAACATTTAATGTCGTTGCAAAAACACGGAATTAAATGGTCTGATTAAACAAATACAAAAATATATACTGACATTAAATTAATTTTGAAAGTTAATTAAAAGATAAGAGAGAAACTAAGCGGAAATATTAAAGTTAAGTTATTAAATTTTCAAATGTTATTTTTAAAAAATTGATTTGAATCGATATTATTTTTGGAAGATTTGGTAACAAAATGGCAATAACTTCCTTGATTGGTAATGAGCTGATATTTTAATTAATATTTTATGCTTTGAAATGTTAACAATGACCTTTTTCTTATTTTGAAGGACGCAAGTGTACAACTTCATTGCAATTTTAAAAGATGTAAATATCTATTAGAGCATACTCAAATATGCACCAAGAAAGAGATAACACACTTTATAACCGTTTGTCTTCAATAACTACCACGTCTAGCTTTTAACATTATTTATTTGTAGACATTCACTAAACATAAACACATACACAAACAGTTATATAACATAAGGGAAAACATAACGAAACCAATTAAGACATTTACGAAAAACAAAAGACAATCCTCAATCGAGACGCTCTCTCTATGTTGGCTGGAGGTCAACTGGCTGTGATGGTGTAGGTGGATAGTCTGATCTAGGTGGCGCTGATGTTTCCTCTAGGTGACGTTGCCACAGTTCCGTTATAACTTTATATATATATAAATGACAAAACACAAATAACAAGAAATATTATACATGATTATTCTAAAATGTCTGTGGCAATGATAATATTGTAATTGCCATTATATTTTGTTCTATTGCTTAGAAAAAAATTATGTATTGTCCACATGACTGTAAACAATTTCAAATTAAAAAAAAATAATCAAAAAAGTTTTTATTTATTTATTTAAATACAGAAATATAGTTTATGTTAAAAAGCTCGATATTGAAAGTCGCTTTTTTAATCCCTAATTTCTAAGCAGCTCCATCCATCCAAAAAAACTTTGAAGACAAAACTTGCTCTTATTATTGAAATTTTAATTCGCATAGTTTGGCTTATTTTTCTATTTTCATTCAAAAAGAAATTAGGGGAAATGAAATTTTTAATCTCCCAAATATCTCTATAACCTTTGAAGCTTGAGAACCCATCTAGAAACTAGAGCAAGAATTTTGTTACCCTTAAGACATATCCCGAAGAGGTTAAAATCAGATACCGATTACTCCATTATCTTGTTAATATGTTCATTGCATTACACGCTTATTATTTAAGCTTTTGAGCAGTGACTGGCTTAGGATTCTAAAAACCAAGTTCGAGGGAAATTGTTTATCTCGTTGAAACGGTTATTCGTCTAATTTGATTTTCTTTCCGTTTTCAATCATAAAGAAATTAAGGGGAAATGAAAATTTTACTCTCCCAATTATCTCCATAGCCTCGGAGGCTTGAAAACCCATCTACGAATTGAAAAAAGAGTTTTGTTCGCTTTACAACATAAACCGAAGAGGTTAAAATCAGATGGCAATTACTCCATTATCTTGTTAATACGTGATTGCATTACACACTCATTATTTAAGCTTTTGAGCAGTGATTGGCTTAGGATTCTAGGAATGAAGGTAGATGAAAGTTGTTCATCTTGTTGAAACGGCTATTCGTCTAATTTGATTTTCTTTGTTTTCAATCATAAAGAAATTATGGGGAAAAGGAAAATTTTAATCTCCCAAATATCTCTATAACCTTTGAGGCTTGAGAACCCGTCTAGAAACTAGAGCAAGAATTTTGTTATCCTTACAACATATCCCGAAAAGGTTAAAATAAGATACCGATTACTCCATTATCTTGTTAATATGTTCATTGCATTACACACTTATTATTTAAGGTTTTTGAGCAGTGAATGGCTTAGGATTCTAAAAACCAAGTTCGAGGGAAATTGTTTATCTCGTTGAAACGGTTATTCGTCTAATTTGATTTTCTTTCCGTTTTCAATCATAAAAAATTTACGGAGAAATGAAAATATTAATCTCTTAATTCTCTCCATAAGCTTTGTGGCTTGTGAATTCATTTACGAACGCGAGCAAGAGTTTCGTTATTCTTATAACTTATCTCAAAAGGGTTAAAATCAGACAACAATTACTTCAGTATCTTGTTAATATGCTCATTGCATTTTACGCTTATTATTTAAGCTTTTGAGCGGAGATTGGCTAAGGATTCTAGGAACCTTGTTCGATGAAGATCAGCAAAAATTTCCTAAAGTTGAAGCCATGTAAACATTGCAATAGGCAGTCTTCCTATAAGGAACATAGCTTTACCATAAAATGCCACCTGAACATAGGTCATCTTATTGAATGATTGTGACATCAGCACTTATAAAAATGAGCATTTTTTTTGAAAAAATTCTACACATATATTTATTAATTAAGTTTTTTTTAAAAAAAATTTAGATGTAGTTATGTGCTATTAAATGTTAATGTAATCGTTATTCTAACTATGCGTATAATTTTGGACAGCTATTATGGTTAAATTTTTTCATATCTGTGCTCATTTTTACTTTCTTACGTACGAAGTAAATAAGTAGGGAGTGTTTCTATTGTCAAAAATGCTAAGTGGATTCACTGAATTTTCATGTTTCAGATCTTCAAAAGTCCGAAAAAAAACGATTTTGGAAATATATCAGTGAATACGATAAGTCGAAAGAAAACCTTTGAATTGTCGGCTTTCTGACACAGAGGTAGCGCGTCTTCCTCCTGTTCTGGAAGTTGCAGGTTCGAGTCCCGGTTCAGGCATGGTTGTTTTTCTGTGTGCTATCTGTGAGATGTTTGACTGCCCCCCCCCTGTAAAAAGGGGCTGTGTAAGTAAATGTGGCGAGTATGTAGCTAAGTCATACTCTTGACCCTAGCTGGCGCTACTTCAAAACAAGAGACGCTCCTTTCGGCTTAAATCTGCAACTGTATCAGTGGAGGCGCTTTTCCATAGGCAAGAACCATAAGTAACAACAACAACCAACCTTTGAACTGATCTGATGAAAATGAACGTGTGGTTTTTACATCAAAATGTAAGTTTTGTATCAAATTTTGAAGGAAATACATTCCAAAAAAATATCTGTGTGTTTCATATTACAAGTATACGGAAATACAATAAATGCAAAACGTAAAAAGTTAGAGTATAGAATTTAATATGCAGATTTAGCATCTAAAATACACCAAATAATAAACCAAATTCGTCCCCTTTATTTCTGCATGCATAGATGTGATTATTAAATATACAACGACAAAGAATAATGAAATTCGATATGTCGCCTTCATACTAAAATTGTCCAATTTTGATTTCAATAAGTCGAAAAAAAACATCCAAAGTGAACATACAATTTTCTCAACTTTACTACAAATCCCAAAATTCACTCAGGAATTTTAAAATGAACATATGAGTACTCATAATGCTTATTGCTTCTTCTGGGGTCTACTATTTTATTTAAGAATATGCTAAAAAGTGCCGGAGACACTACTCTTTCTGTCTGTCTGTCTGGTTTTCGAAACAATTCCGGTGCATTTCATAAAACTTATAAAACCTTCATCCTGTATTCCCCTCCAATAACATTGTTTCTATATTTCAATTGGAATTCTGGGAAGAAGTATTTCAATCTCCACCAAATATCAAACTGAAATTTAGAAATCTGGTCTTTTTATTAGAGCTACAACGACAGATCCTATTTCTCGAAAAAATATTGTTGTGCAAAAACTTATTATCGATTTGTGGTGGACTAAATATTATTGATTTTTATTTTAACTCCAAATATCATGAAGAAACATTTAACTCTCAACAACTTCTATTAAATTAGTCTGAAAAAAAGTTTCAAAATAAATGTCAATTTCCAAAGAAAGAATCGAATTTCCTGCAATAAAAAAAACATAGCTAGATTAGAAAATTGGGTGGTAAAAAAAGTGGTCGACCTTTCACTCGATAATATCCGCGAATGACCTCAAGACTAGAACCGCACGTATCTGTGAGAAATGAACCATCTGATTAATAACGAAGAGGAACGGACTAGGACGGCCTTGGCTTGCTTTCGGTTAGGTCTAGAAATCAAATATTGATAAGTAGGAGCAATTTTAGTTGAAACTCGGCAGCATGATTCAGGAAACTGTGATAGTGAAATCTCTGCGCTACGTCATTAAGAATAATTATGTGTATTTAGTTTTTTTTTTAAATTTTTTTGATCATTTTTAAGTATAATTATATTCTAATGAAAGAATGCTTTTGTTGAAAGGAAAATTCATAATCATTCCTGTTTAATAGTTTTAATCAATTTCATAAAAAAATTAGAGATAAATAGCAATGGATGTATAATAACGAAATTTAACAACAGGAAATCGATTTCAAACATAAATTTATTACAAAACACTTTGAGAAAAATCCTTTCAAAACAGAAAACTTATTAAGAAAAGTAAGCATGCAGGTACCGTTCTGCAAAATAATTCTACTTAACACTTGGTAGCAATTAAAAATAAGTGGAATAAAAATTTATATAAGTATAAAAAGGAAAAAAATGAAATGTAAAAAATGATTTGCTGAATGAAATAGCTTTAAGATAATGACAATAAGAATTCGTAAAAATATCATTGTAAAATATTCAAAAAATTCCAGAACATATTTTATTAAAGAATAATGAATATCAAAGTATCTTCTTTGACTGTTGTTTGCCTCGAAGTAACTACTATTTTTCCCTGTTCATTTAAAAGCAGATAACTTAAAGAGTAACTTCCAGTCACTTTGTAGCTGAAATTAGAATACAAATGGTAGTTCCAAGAGTAAATTCTTCTTGGAAAAGCCACAGTAAGAGTAAGGTACTTATTGTTGTTGTTCTCGTGCTTTAAAGGAAGACAGTGGTGCAGTAGCTTCTGAGAATATGGACCCCTGAGTACCCAAGGGTAGTAGTTTGACTTCTAGCTCACACATGCCACAAATCCTTTTAACTGGGCGGACTTTATTCATGCATTTTATTCATTCGTCCACAGATCGTAATAGATCTGAAATAGAGAACAATCACCTCACACCCAGTACCTCCCGTGGTATTACTCTTGACACGGGGAACTTTGTGACCACGACGTATTTAATATCCAATACTCACATACACACATGGAGAGTCTTCGGCTGGTTGGTTCGAACTCTCAGTCCAAGGGAGGAGAATTCAACTCCCTATCAGCCAGGTTATCCTGGCCTGAATAAAGTGTTTACAGAAGTATTCAAATGCGGTTTAACAAGTTGTGTGGATTTTAAAAGGATCTATAAGCCTATTTTAAAGGACATTACATTGCTGAATATGTTCTTCACAAGGTGTGATTTCTCATATTTCATCAAGGCGTTTCACTCTTACAACTGCATCAATGGAAATAGCCAAGATCGTTTCACATGCAAAAGTCCATCGACTGGGCAAATCATTCAAAAAAATTTGAGAGTCCCTTTCCCCTCACCGTGATGTTTTAATTGAGGAGTGCTATATCAGAATATTGAATTCTGTCAAGCCGTATTTAGTACTGATTCAGAGTACCGTACGATTCATACGCAAAAGAAGATATTTGTTTAGCCTTAATGGCAATGGTGGATTTAACTACTTGTGACCATAAGCAATGGGGTTGTACTCCTTATGAATTGGTCAATTTAGTTTCCCATTTTTTATTATTATTTTAATGCGACCATATTAATGAATTCTTTTAGTTTAGTTATTGATTTAAATAACTTCGTGAAAATGTGTATGTTATTATTTATTATGATACATTATTACGTGGCATCTACATGACCTATTACAATAGCCACAAATTAATATTACTTTATCAAGTATAATAGGTCTAATATTTTACAACTAAACAATTTATGTGACTTAAAAGTCAGTATGTCTCTAAGCTAATAATACATTTTAGATCGTATTTCCTGCTTACTCTTTCAGTCTAGCGACCCTAGGCAACTATCTATTCTACGACTTGAAAATCCATTGCTGGTGAAGGGTGAAAAGTTATGTGTTGAGAGTTAAAAATCCAAATGCGGATGCATTTATGTTATAAGAACTCTCTTTGAAAAGAATTACATGATGAAATCACTCACTTCAATGCTTCGAGCTATAGCATTTGAAGATCTGTTGAATTTACAAGCAAAATATATTGTTCGTCTACTTTTGTCTTAACATCATTTTTAAGAATTGGAAACTTGCATAAAGTTAATCATATTTCCTTAATCAAAGCTTCATATATAAATAATTTAAAAACTAGCAGTATAAAAATGTATGGTGTGCTATCATCATATTACTAAGATAGAAAAGTATGAAAAAAAATCTTAAACATTCCTGTTTAATGGCATCAATCATTTTTCCAGAATTTTGTTAAAAATTGTGATAAGTACAAAAATATCACAAATATAATCTTCAAATTATCGAGAAAATAAATTACATTAGAAGACAAATATGATTTGAATGCAAATATTTTGATGTTGGCTTATGTTTTGAGATATATCACATAATAATTAATGATGTTATGCATATTTTGAAAGATGGATATTTGCAAAAATTTTCCTCATTTTAAATTATATTTTTATTAAAATATATAAATTATATTTTGTTGCCAATTTCAGAATAATGTTCTTGAACAGTTTGTATTAATCTTTCTTGAAAAAATGCATTCTTTTAATAAAAAGTTTTTTTTTGCTTTCATTGTTTCATTGTAAGGTGAATTAAATTAATAGCCTTTTTTTCTAGGACAGATAATGGGAATACCTATCTGTTGTAGTAGATGAAAGTATACGCGAGATGCAAACATGTTATTATGTTGTCTCCTGCTTTCAGTAATAATTTGTGAAACATCGCATCAAATGTACTGACTTTAATAAATGAGTTTAATTATTAAATAGTATGATTTTTTCTATTACTTTAATCTATGATTAACGATTCAAAATGCTGTCACATATGCTATCAGTTGCTATTGTAAATTGACAAATTAAGCTCAATAAATTATTAATAATTTTCATTTATCTTTTACACAACATAAAATGTGAGTTTTTAGTGAAAATAATAATTAAATAATAATTTGTTCAAGATATTAATTCCGCATCATTTTCCCAAAACGATGTAAAAGGGAATAGTGTGAAGTCACTTTTTACAGCACGAATTTTACATATTTATTAAGGAAAATACGACAACATTATTGAAAGTTTTGTCTAATATTCTACATAACGTTTTATAAAAACGAAAACACATGGCAGTAAATAATTTGCCTTGTGTTAGAATTAAAGAAAACAAAACAAAGTCATTTGAGTTATATTTTAAAAATACAATGCGCATGCTCAGATTAATCTTAAGAGATAGCAAGAGAATTATCATCAGACTTTTTATATCTTTCTTATTTAAAAATGCTATTTAATTTTATAAAATAATACGAATGTTATTAATCTATATTTAAATAGGAAACACATCCCTTCCATACTTTTCTTCTTCCTTATATCATCTTAATTTATTCTTAAATATGTGGAAGCTTTTTTTAAGTTTTAGAAAATGATAAATATCAATAAAATTCTAGCTTAACTTTTTTCACTATGAATTTAAATATTGAAAGATAATGATAAATAAACTCAAAATATGCCAAAAATTAAATTAATAAAACATCTCAAAAGTTCTAAAAGTATTTAAAAGGGGGAAAACTTGTCCTCAGCGTTGAATTGGGTATCGTTCATAAATTTGTTATATGATAATTGCAATAATTCAAATTTTATCGGCAACGAACTTTATCGCAAAGACGCAATTATTTTGGAATAAAAAAATAAATAAAAAATAAAATGGATTTTGAAAAAAAAACAATTGTAATGCTGTGTGCAATGTTCCAAATTTAGTAGCTCTAGATTAATTAATTTTTTCACTATAGACTATTTTTTAGACTTTTTCTCTCACCCATCATAAACGCACATAATTTTTTTGTAATTATAAGGAAAAATAATCGGGTATGGACTACATCAGACTACATAAATGAGCTATTTCTTTAAAAACTTAATCATTTTTCAAATTTATAACTTGAATATATACTGACGGAAAAAAATCCCAACACTAAAAAGAAAAATTATTGTAGAATAAAAAAAATTAGGCAATGCATTTGTCTAGTTAACATGTTTAATTGATTAACCCTTTATCTACTGACGGTACTTGTAAGTACCATTTAAACCTCGATTATATTTTCGTAAATTGGCCGATGGTATTCTAAATAACACGGAGAATAATACACTGAAGTGACAAAAGTCATGGGATGACTGTTAATATCGTGCCGATCCTCCTTTAGCCTGGCGAAGTGCAACAACTCGACGTGTCATGGAGTCAACAAGTCGTTGGAAGTCCTCCGCAGGAATATTGAGCCATGCTGTCTGTATAGACGTCCATAATTGTGAAAGTGTGGATGGTGCAGGAGTTTGGGCACGAACGGACCTTTCGATGATGTCCCATAAATGCTCCATGGGATTCATATCGGGTGATCTAGGTGGTCAGATCATGCGCTGGAATTGTCCGGAATGTTCTTCAAACCAATCGCGAACAGTTCTGGCCCGGTGACATGACGCATTGTCATCCATAAAAATCCTATCGTTGTGTGGGTACGTGAAGTCCATGAATGGCTGCAAGTGATCTGCAAGCAGCTGAACATAACCATTTTCAGTCAATGATCGGTTCAGTTGCACCAGAGGACCGAGTCCGTGTCATGTAAAAACAGCCCACACCATTATGCAGCCACCACCAGCTTGAACAGTGCCTTGCTGACAGTTTGGGTCCATGGCTTCGTGGGGTCTGCGCCACACTCGAACTCTACCATCAGTTCGTAACAACTGAAATCGTGACTCATCTGACCATGCCACGGTTTTCCACTGGTCTAGGGACCAGTCGATATGCTCACGTACCCAGGAGAGTCGCTGCAGGCGATGTCGTGCTGTCAGTAAAGGCACTCGAGTCGGTCTTCTGCTGTCATAGCCCAGGAAGACAAATTTCGCCGCACAGTCCTATCGGACACGTCCCTCGTACGTCCCACATTGATTCCTGCAGTTATATAACGAAGTGTCGCGTGTCTATTAACATCGACCATTCTACACAGACGTCGGCGGTCTCAGTCGTTAAGTGCAGGTGGTCGCCGACTGCGCAGTCCATGATGGGATGTGATGCCTGAAATTTCATACTCTCGGCACGCTCTTGATACTGTGGATCTCGGAATGTTGAATTCACTAACGACATCCGCAATGGAATGACCCATGCGTATAGCTCCAACTAACATTCCACGTTCAAAGTCTCTGTTAATTCTCGTCGTGCCGCCATAAATCACGAAAAACCTGTTCACGTGAATAACTTGAACACAAATGAAAGCTCTGGAAAACGAACTGCGCATTTATACTTTTTCGCTGCGATACTACTGCTATCTGTATATTTGCATATTGCTATCCCATGACTTTTGTCACTTCAGTGTATAAGCTAAAAATAATATTAAGCTAAAATATAAGCTAAAAATAGGAATTAAAAACATTTAATTAATAATTAAATTAATTATGGCATTTCTATTAATTAAAATTTTTCTCTTGGGTTCTCTGCAATTATTCTGTGCGGAAACTTAACTACTGGTGCAAAAATAAAGTTGGAAAATTGATGGCAACATAATTCAGTAGATAAAGGGTTAAAGTTTCAAGATCACAAGTTAATTTAAGCTCAAGAACATTTCTCTACTAAGAGCTCAAGAATGAAATGTTATTACATTAATAGCGAATGGAACCTCTAGAATTTTGAATGCAAACCATTGAATGCTCATGCATTGTGTCGTACAGATGCCAAATGTCACTTTGGGATAAGTATTTCCATCCTTATTATACTTGTTCTGGCAATATTGAGACGTACAAGGTTGGATGTGGATGATGCAGGAGTTGTCTGCATCAGAGGTGATCGTTCTCTGTACCAGGTCTAAATTACGATCTGAGATGTATGAATGAATTTGCAATAATGTAGTCTGTACCATAAAAAGGGTCGTGACATGTGTGTAGCTAAGTCGTACTCTTAGTTCTAGATGGCGCTGCTTATAAAACAAAGAGACGCATTTCTTAGGCTTAAAATCTGCTGATCGTATCAGCGGAGGCTTGTTCACGGCAAGTGACATTAGTCACAACACACAGCACACATTTGAAGCAAACTAGATTTCAATATTCATACTGGCTCTAATAGCGCTAGAATCATGAGCGAAGCGGAAAATTTGACTAAAGGTCACCTTCCAGATGTATAGACAAGCATGCCAAATTTCGTTTATTTAGCAAATCTTTCTTGTGGTATGGATTTTTTTCCGTCAGTGTAAATTACACATTGAATTTATGATTCGAAATAAAAGTTACATAGAATTCACAAAAACTTCCATTAGTTGATGAATTAATAGTGAAATTAATAAAACTGCACATTTTCGAAGCAGAAATGATGAACTAATAAGGTAATAAAAATAAAATGGGTAATAACTTAATATTTAGCGCCTTACTTTGCTAAATATTATCTTTATATTTAAAAATATTTTCTGTTCAATACGCTTTTAATTCCCTAACTGCTTATTTCGCAATTTCTGTCGGTTTACGTCGTTCTATTTATCGCAACATCCCATGATTTCCACGGACTAGTATATTTTTATTTTTTATATCCTCGAAGTTCAATTATATCATGCTATTATCAGATAGCGTATAATGATTGTTCGGTTTTTTTAAAAAAACATTATTTGAACTGGTTTACAAACGTTGCATCTAAATAATAATTTTTAAAATGTTTGTATTCAGAAGACAACAATCAAACATAAAATTTTATTGCATAAAACACATGATAAATCGAACATGATTTAACTAAACTATCAGGAACGTAAAATATATTTCTCTATTCTCTATCTATATTATTTGTTTCAGGATATATTATAAATAATAATTCATATAATTAATGAACTTATCCATCCGGGAATAGTTGTAAGGTTATTCAAATAATACAAGTCTATCTACTGTTTGTCCCCAAGATTCCTAAACTAACAGTTTCCAACTATTGTACTTCGTTAAGGGGTGATTCACAGAAATATGAACGGTTATTATGATTTCTAACTTCAGGCATATTTTGCATTTTACTTTTTTCTCCTCACTCTCCCTTTTTCTGACACATGCGCAAAAACTCAGAAAGTTTTAAAATGCGAGAATGAACAGTATCCACAATTTGGGGCTTAAAATAACTTACTGAGAAAGTCATAAAGATCAAATTATGAAAGAGAGGTTTAATTGAAATGACATGCAACCTATATTCCTAACGACCCAGCGGATTACTGGCGATGACTAATTGTTTAGAAGTTAGAGAAAGTTGTTAATTTTTTAAATAAAAATGTCTTTTCACTTTACTAAGAGATTTGTTAGATGAATTTTTGGAATGCATTATGCGTGCTTACTGTTTGTAGAACGAATAGAATAATATACAATACTTTCAAAACTTAGAATATAGTTTCTTTTATTTAAATACGATACAAAATAAAAATGAGAAAATAGAGTTAAAAACAAATTAGAAGCAATTATTATATTATAATATTATTTTAAAATTTAATCAAAACTTTAATTAATTTTTAAAAATTAATCTTAATTTAGCCCAAAGTAACTGCATTCGAAAATATTTTCTGATTTCCTGATCCCATTCTATTTTATCTATTTAATTAATTCAACAGTAGCTATGTAAAATTGCTGAATCGGCTAAAGGCCGATAGGTTCTCACTCTCCGAGTGAAAGGATAAAATATTATTCAGCTAAACATATTCTTTTAAAACATCAATATGTTTCCCTGACTTGTGATTGATGCTTGTCGGAAATTGCTATTAAAATCTCACAGTATATATTCACGGGGATAAAATTTTCATTAGATTTTTCTTATTTCGTTTTATGCCGTTATGTGTTGTGCTCATCGCTCCCACTTGTATGTAATGCGTGACTCCTGGTATGCAATAAAGCGAAGTTTAAAAATGCAAACATGCAATAAAGAGACTCCTGGAATGAAATAGTTCGAAAGTCTCTACTCGGTCTTCGAAACTACTTTCTGTTTCAAACACCCACACACACACTATATATATATATATATATATATATATATATATATATATATATATATAAATGGGAAAACTTTCATAATATGCATATTTTTGTCATAGATTATTTATATACTTAAGAAAATCAAATAAGCACTTTTTGCACTTTCCTTTTAGCTACTGCATTAGAAAAAAATATTTCATCAGCATACTTTCCTGCAATTTTATTTTCTCGTATGAGAATTAATGAAAGGGGAAGTATGATCAAAATACTCGAATCGAATCGGAGAGATCGAAACATTCGACCTCCAAACTTTTGACGAATCTCTATGTTTTAGACTTTCCTTAGTCCGAAATATATATTTTTGTTATCTAAATCTGCTGATTTGAATGACTTAATCGTGAAACATATGACAAAAATATGTTGTTTGGACTAAGAGAAATTTGAAACGAGGAGAAGTTCAAATCATTTGTCTTTCAACTTGATAATACAAAAAAATGTTTTCAGCTGGATGGATGAAATTTGTCATATGGTCTTTACACCAAATTTGTAAATTTCAGACAAAATTTCAACCAAATCCATTCTAAGAAGCTTTGCCTATCCAGTCGTTCAAATAGAAGAAAATGATGATTACAAATCGTAAAGATCAAAGTAGACAAAATTTGGCACACATAATTACACATAAAACTTATATCCATAATAAAGCTAGGAACAAATCCGCACATAGATTGGTCTTTTTTATGAATTTAAAAGTTATAACACAGAAAACACAAATAGTTAGTTAAAATTTCAACGAAATCCATTCAGTTAAACTTTGTCTATTCAGATGTTTAAAAACAAGAAATTTATGATTGCAAATCGTAAAGATCAAAGTAGACAAAATTTGGTACACATATTTACACATAAAACTTAGATCCATAATGAAGCTAGAATCAAATCCATAAATAGATTGGTATTTTTTATGCATTTAAAAATTATAACACAAAAAACGCAAAAAGATAGATAAAAGAAATCTGGTATGTGATCTTGTGGCCACAACTACAGTTCTACATATATTTAGGGGAAAAAAGTTCCATAATACTTATTGGTATTTTTGAACTATCTGCATACCTGTGATTAATCAATTTTAAAAAAATCACGAAAGATTGAGGGTTATTACGTTTTTTTTTCTCTCAAATGTTGTAGCATGTAGTTAATGCATAAATACTCATTTTCTGTACTATGCTAAGAAACACATAACTCTCGTGGGTCGGATTCTGAAAACAAAAATAACACTCGTATCATTCACGGTCTTCCCAGAATTCCACAGCGAGGGTGGGGAGACCAGATATTGAATACTATCTTTAGAGAGTATATGTGAAAACTGTGGAACACTTATCCCATTGGTATCACATTTTCAAATACACGAATAGACAGACAGACTGACAGATAATCATATTTTAAATAAACTTAGTTTAAAATCCGATTAAGATTTGAAAAGTTAGTGATAAAATCGCATACATATTTCATATCTCTGAATTATTATGCGTTTGACTTACCCTGATTACACACACACACACTGATAATATCGACAACGTTACGGCCTTTAGAAAGATTTTACAGATACACGATTATAAAATCAAGTCTTTACATCAAATTATATGAATCTAAATTATTCCGATTTTGAAGTATTTGCAGATAAATCAATTTTTTTAACTAAATAAACTTTAAAACATTGTAATAATTCTTAAACTTCCTATTTTCGAATGTTTATATATATATATATATATAACATTCTCTCTCATGGCACATGAAAAAACCAGAAAGAAGACTCGAAGAAGAATGGTACAGGAGAGTTGCATCAAATACCCTTTCACGCGCAAAATCAACTCCATAGTAAACCACATTCATAAATACCGAGACCTCTTCAAGACCTAAAATAGTTGAGAACAAAATTCCCCTTGTGAAAATCCACCAAAATTATAATCTAAAAAGTCCCTCAAAAGTACAGATCTCATGATGGTAATCAAGACCCCAGGACCCGACGGACGCTTCGTATTTATGACTCTATAGGGATCGTTGATTTGCCATACATATGTTCACAATTTAATTTGTCAATCTCCCCCCTTTTCAGTTGGTAATCTAATTCCCCTTAAGTTCCACCCATAATCACCATTTGTTTCAGTATTCTTGTCCCCTCTATCCAGTTATAGCTTCAGAAAAAATTGAACAGATTCGTGTAAGATTTGACACCGATGGCATTCTCTCTGGAAATCCCGGAATGCTGTATCGTCTCATTTTTCTTTCCTTTAACAAATTTTTCCTTTTTTTATTCTCTCTCTTTCTCCCATCTTGTGCTCATTCAACTGGTTAGATAACTTAGCGTTATAGGCACCGGGGGGGGGGAAGGATGGATTTATATTTTTATATATATATATATATATATATATATAATCTTGTTCAAAATTTCAATCGTTAATAAAATACTTTTTATTCATCCAATCAAGTCCAAGTAAAAAAAATGTTAACTTGTAGTGGATGACATTTGATATTAATATAGTTTTTTCAAATATTAATGCATTAGTATTTTTATTAATTAATAAAAAAACTAATTTTCTCGCCCTCATAGTAGTTGCAATTGTTGAGTCGGATAGCCTGATTGGTAGGGCGTTGGATTCGCATCCCTTTAACTGCGAGTTAGAAACCTGGTCTCAAAGTTCTCCGTGTCAGGATTTATACTACTCGGGGTACTGATCCAGGTGAAGAAGGTTATCATTATTCGGGTGTTCAATGGTCAACCTCATAAGCCTCTGGACCCCTCCTTCCACTGTAAAGCGGAACACGAGAACAAAAATTTTTATTAGTTAACAAAAAGTAACTAAAATAAAAAATATCCTTACTTCCTAAATTTTTGCTAACATCCAAAGTAGGATAAATAATTGTTTTTTATATTACTTGTTTTTGATATCATTTGAGAAAAAGTCAAAAGCTGTTTAACTTATAATTAATTATATGTAGTATTTACGAAGAACTACGGAAATATAAATTTCATTTAATCAGATATTTTTTATTACTGTCAGCTAATATAATTGATAAAATAATGATGTTCTTTTTAATTTATATTTTTGTACTCCACATTCTATATAATTAATGGAGCCCCGATGGGAGAATCAAGCAATTCGTGAATTTTTTTTTTATTTTGATAGTCCTGAATTGTTTTCCTCAGAAATAATTTTTTTATTCTGAACAAACATGCTTTCTTTCTTTAATTGTAAAGTACATTTTCTTTTCTTTTTTTAGTGCGCTGACAAAATACAGATGAAAAAGTTATTCTGCCCGAGATAAAGAAAAATTCAGTCCACTCTAATTAAATTTTTAATTCAAACCACCGTTCGCTCCATTTTTAATATAGAGTAATGTTTCTTTTCAATTCAACTTTTTGAGATATTAAAAAATAGTAAGAAACTAAGAGACGAATGTTCGACCTAAAAATATAGATTCTAATGAAGAAAGTGTTCTGGAAATATGTTTACAGTTGCCTTTCAAAATAAAAAATTAAAATACAAAAATGTCAGAAAAATGCATACAAAAGTATGTATATGTAACGAGTGAAGGTCGAGGTTAGAACCCGCGACGCGAGGGCCTGTAGCCGAGTAACATGACCACAATACCAAAAGTATACTTCAGTATCGTAGATGTTATCTGAATTATGAAGCTAGCACCACAGTACTCTCCTACCTGTGAGTCAATGGAGAAACGAATGATTTTATAGCTCCACAGTACTCCTCACCAGTGTGGTGGAGAAGTACTGTGGCGCTAGCTTCATAAACCAGATAAACCATAAACCACTTACGATACTGAAGTATACTTTTGATATTGTGATCATGTTACTCAGTTACGGGTCCTAGCTTCGTGGGTTTGTACAGCGATCTTTTAACTGCCACATCGGTGACCTTGATAAAGTAATCTTATGATCTGCCGTGGCTGCGGTTGTTCCACGCTATTGTTTAATGCTAGTTTCCTTATTAAGGCGTAATACGTGAACGTTTTGAACAACACGTTCATGAGCTGACGGCAACTGAACACCAGTTTCTCTCGGTAAACCAAGCTCTTTAACCCTTTAACTTCAGGTGTGCCGAATTTGGCACATACCATTAGAATAGTTTTGACTCAGTAGTTAAGTGAGTTATTCCACAATAAGCAATTGTGACGGTTTCGGCACATTCGTATCTGCAGGCAGCAGTAAGTGTTGTCACCTAGAGGGGAAAGGTGGAACTCCTACGTCGATCGGAATAAGTCGAAGCAAACCACGTGGAAGATAGTCTACTTGCTGTGTTTTTCTTTTAGTTTTTGGCTTTCATTGAAAAGTTTATGTGTTTCTAAAATTTGTTTTGTATTCTTTATGGTTTTCCTTAATGTAATATGTAATCATGACATGTTAATGTTTCAGATTATTTGAAACAGAAGGAAGAATAAGTGTGTGGCGAATTCGTCCCTCTGGGCTGTTACGGCAATACAGCAACGTCAGTCAATTAAATTGCCTCTGAAATCTGATTAATATATTATAAATATACTTCACGATGTTGTCGTATTTATATAATTGATAGTAAAGAGTAGTTAAATGGCTAGTTATAACATTTATACTTGGCATTGTAAGACATAGTATTTATACCCTATTGGCATTTCAGATAATGATTCCTGCTAGTTTGTATGGGAAAAGGAGGAGGGATGTTGTGCAAAATGTAATTTTACCACAAGAGGATAGTGAGGATCCTCATGCTGGTGAAAGCTCGAGCGATGAAGATTTGGAATCAGAGTCACCTGATGACTCCGAAAGTGCTTCAGATAGTTTTTCTGAAGATGAAACAACGCCAGAACTTTACTTTGTCGTGTCTGTGGGCAGAAAGGGAATAAAAAGGTTGCCAGTCTGGAAGGCCACTCGTGGTGCTGACAATCCAAAAACGTGTTCCCTATGGCTTGGACAAATAGATCGGTTATGATGTGTACTCTCTTTAAATTTATTTCACTAAGCAATCAAATGTCATCAAACATATTATTATGGATACATTGTGGTTTACTTTTTGGAAAACTATCTGTTTGCCTCCTTGCATATTCCTTTTAATGCTACCAGCTGATACTTGACTGTAATAAAGTTATTGATGATTTACACATTGTGCAATGAAATAAATTATGAAAGGTAAAATTTTACCAAGGATATTCAAATGTTTTGTTAATAAGACTAACTATTGTAAAGAGGCAGTTAATAAGGAATTATTTCTTTGTAATCTAAACATTGTGTGACGGTTTGCCTACCTTCTGGTAAAGCCAAACTGTTACGGGAATGCCCATGTACCCAAATTGGCACATACCTTAATTTTTATCAATTTTGACAAAAAAAAAAGTTTAAAAAATGGGTAGATGTGCTTCCTATGCTCTCCCTAGATTGAGATTTGGAAGGAATTTTTTTTTCCTTGGGTAAAAAAATTGTTGTCCATAAAGGGTTAAAATGGCCCCATAAATAAAAAACATGAAAATGAGATCAGGAGAATTGGCTGTCTAAAGAAGAGGAAATAAACAAACTGTTAATCAATCTATCAAAATGTTAGTAGGGAAATGTTGCACCAAAAACCTTCGCACACAGAGTCCATTATTTGTAAAAACACTATTAATAGACGTTAATATAACATATATTTATTTTCTTCATAATTCGAAGACGTTACAAGTAAATAAAATAATTTTTAGAATAACAACAATAACAAAGTGGTGCCTCTCAGGTTTAAGATAATTATACTAAAATGTTTGCTTGCTTACCGTAACAACCACTATTCTCCATAAAAGTAAAAAACGTAAGACCTTTTTAGTGCTGAAGTTGAGGTACGACAAAACAGGTGAACGAATCATGGTATCAGAGGGCCGATACAGAGCCATTATCGGTATTTATTCAAAGAAAAATGTTTTAATGATTAAGCGGGTAGTGAATCACCAGATGGTAACTCTAAGCTAATGGTGAGGAATTTGTGACAGGCACTTGGATTTCCCATTGCCAAAATTCAATAATTCTGGATGTTCTCCGTTTCGTTGAGGTAAAATTGTGCCTCGTCACTCCAGAAGATGTTCAACTGCCTGAAGTCACCCAGTTCGGTATCTTAACCAAGTAGTCATAGTGAGTATCGTTACAAGTAGTTCCTGGTTGTGGCTAGTCTTATGTTGAAAAACCTTAACTATTTTTCTCGGCATCTTTCACACCGTTCCATTCGATATGTCTAATAGCTGTGAACATAGCACGTGGACTACTAATGCCATAAATAATCCTCAATGACTGATCAATAACGGCCATTGCTGCATCTGAAACGGCTTCTGCACTTATAGGACTCGCTCTCTGCCATCAGTGACTGACATAACCGTAAAAAGATCCAATTATTTCAACGAAAACATGCGTTTCAACAATTACGCATGTTTTAGTAAACTAATAGTTATCGTGATTCAGAGAAGCTACTTGCATAATCTCCTTTTTTTATATCCGGAGCGTAAGCTAAATCCATCACCTTATGCAAATCAGATTTATTGCAATGTCTTAATTATTATTCTTTGTGCGACTGTCCTAAAACTTTAAAATGTAAAAATAAAAGTTTTAGAACTCTTATTGTAAATGCCATAATGTTTCAAAATGCTTAAATAGTCCATAATTAATTATTGAATGTCTTTTCCATTTTGACTGCAAAAGGAACAGAGCAGAACGGAATTATAACAGAATTTAACAGAATTTTACTATACAATTTATTTATAATAGAATTTTAATAATTTTAACCGAATTTTTCCCTGGATCTTTCAAAGCATCCCTTTAATAAACTATTCACAAATTTTAGAATCTGCCTGCATTTTCGTTAGAACTATAGAGTGCTCTGAATATGTTATATTTAATTACGATCATCTTGTATTTAAATCATGCTTACTTTTAATTATTACAAAATTATTAAATTAATTTATACTAAATATTTTAATTATAATATATTTATGTTACATTTTTAGTTTTTACGGAATTATATTTATAACGCATTTTTAATTATTACGGAATTATTGAATTAATTTATACAATTATTTCAATAATAATATATTTATATTACATTTTTAATGATTAAAGAATTATTGACTTAATGTATACTAAATATCTTAATTATAATATATTTATATTACATTTTTAATTATTACGGAATTATATTTATAACGCATTTTTTATTATTACGGAATTATTGAATAAATTTATACAAAATATTTCAATTATAATAAATTCCTATTGCATTTTTAATTATTACGGTATTATTGACATAATTTATACAAAATATTTCAATTATAATATATTTATATTACAATTG
>JAOUZG010038069.1:16134625-16169421 GCA_026289955.1 Argiope argentata | reverse complement strand
ATTTCCATGTATCATGTCAGAACATCATTTCTTGAACGGCCAAGCACCACGTGCCAGTGCAAGTTAAATTATATTTTTATTCATTTCAACTGTTTCATTGAATGAGTCACATTAGCAAACGATAAAAAAAACTTTGTCTCGCATTTATTGTTTTAAAAAAATATCACATTTCCTATTTATTTCATTCCATATAATGACGCTCTCAAAATGATATTTTTCTATGTTTTATTCACTGTAGTCATTAACAATTTTTAAATCAGAGCTTATGTAAATGCGATGGCAACGCGTTATTAAAAGCTGATTTTTTTTGAGAAGCTCGTGCAGATAATAAAATTTTTATTTTTCGCCTACGGATTCCTGCTGATTATTTTTCACCTACGAATTTTTGTTGATGCCTTAAAAACCTCATACCAAAAACCACATCATGTTCTGACATAATAAGTAATGCATATTTAAAAAATTTTAAGTCAATTCCTACTTAGATAAATAAAGAAATTTTTTATTTTAGTTACTTTTTATTAAATAATTACAATTAATATTGATTGTTTATCAAAAAATAATAACAAATATATTTATTGATTATCTTAAGAACTAAGCCCACATTCTTCACTTTCAAGTGAAAAATACTGAAATCCTTGCGTTTTACCGATTGAACTACTGCCCGTTGGTTTCAATTTTCTTTACAAACTGTTAAAACTCTATTTAAAGAATTAAAAATTAATTAAATTTAATGAGTGAATTAATATTTGAAAAAAAACCCGTATTAAGTCAAGTTTAAAAATATACATTCGCACTTGAGTTAATGAATAAAATGTATACTATTAACGATTAGAAATTTCAACAAGATATATAAACATATATATAGGGGGAGTGGGAATAATAAGAAGGAATTGAATAAAGGTAAGGTTTAACAAAAAAAATAGGGTCACAGAGGGCTGGAGAATTTAAAAGAGTAAAAGATAACGCTGTCCTTATTATTACTCCTCCTATTCAAGAACTCTGGGACGATGCCAACTTCTTTACTTTTTGTCGGAATCCTTACTCCCAATATGAAGTGTTGACGCAATTCATGAAGGAAATTAGTGGCTTGCAAATCTCGCCACAATGGAAATAAATCCAGTGGGGAGAAAAGAAAATATCAATCGATTTTATTCAAATGTTAAACCGGAAACGATCAAACATAAGTTAGTAGCAATTTGTAGAAAGATAAATAAACAAGAACGATAATGCTGAAACATAGTAACAAGAATCATTCCGTTTTCTTTCGAGTTATTATTTCCTTAAATCTTTATTTTTGGGAATAAACTAATTTAAATTTGACGAAATATTAATTTAACAGCCCTAAAACTATTTATGATAAATGCGATTCAAATTCTGTACACAGTTTAAAATGAAGTCTCCTGAAAGTGTCTGTATGTTGGAACCACAAAAAATTCGAGAAAAATTTAACGTATATTGGAGATATTTATACCTGTTTGTAGAGCATTTACTGAGGAAGGTTTTAGTGCATTAAAATCTTATAGAATAAAAAGGGGAGTTTTATAATTACAATTTTAAATTTGCACTTATCAGCGCATGCGCAAAAACCTCAAACTGCGCATGGGCAAATAGCAAGAGTTGTGGTAAGCCAATAAATGTATCGCATATGCATATGTCTAATTTTAAACAGCGATTCATAACTCATATTTAGATATAGAAAGATTAATTTTTAGATGTAGATAAATTACATATATAGATTAACCAGTTAACTGTTTTTGACGGGAATACTCTTCGTGGGAAAAGTACAATATTTTGCGTTAAGATGAGTTTTATTCAATGACTATTATTTTTATATAATCATTGTTTAATTATTATATTTATTACTAATTATTTATTATGTGTATACAGTATATATGTTGATGACAATTTAAATGCGCATTTTTCAAAGAGATCGAAACGGCTAACTAACTAATTCTTTTTCTTGCAAAAAGAAGAGGAAAAGATCATTCTGGAGCATTTCTCCTCTAGATGAAAGTGGATGGAATTGTTTAAGAGTAAGCAAAATTTTTGCTGCTCAGGAGAATTTAATTACATTTGAATCGAATGCAGTTGAAAACTTAATTGAAGACATATCACCTGAATGAAGATTAATTTAGTAGGAACGATGAAAGAAATGAAAATAATTTATACTCTCTTTCTAATATGTATTAAAAGGAAAATGAAAGTTAAAGTACTCTTATGTCGTAATGAAGGAAATAAATGTAATACAGAGAAAAATCAGAAATTAATTTAATCCAAGGTCGAAAATGAAGTTATCTATTTTTTACAGCAAAATATATGAATTTTTTTTTGAGAATTTTTAAGGGATCATTGCAACAAATCAATGCAATCATAAATTTTATTTTCTCATTCATAAAATATATAAACAGAAAATATTGTAGTTGTCAAAAAAATAAAAGGTCAAATTTGAAATTTTGACGAATTTCCACGTTTTAAAACTCACAGAAACAACAAAAAAATGATAAACACGTTAAAAGTGATAACTCAAAAGTTCTTTGATCTATATAGAGGAAGTTTTGAATATTATCTTTATGGACGATTTACAGATTTCTTCAAAATATCGAATGAAGTTCGATAAGAGAAAATATGTCTGTCTGGTTATTCGAATAAAAGAGAACAAACTATAAAACAAAGACGTAGATAGACAAAATTTGGTATACATATTTAATCTAAAATGTAGATCTACTTTAAATTCGAGACCAAATCAGTCAAGAAGTTTCTCGTCTGTCGTCCTCTACTTTTGCATGCATGTAAAGGCAATAATTGAAAAATGTAATGATTTAAAGAAATAAAATTTGATGTGCAATCTTATGAATTTGTTGTTCTGTTCAAATTTCTTTTCTTTCAATTATTTGGCAGAAATACATCTGAAATACATATTCTGTTTTCTGGTGCGAGAGTATTAGCCACGTGCTAGCTTTTAATCACAATAAAAATAAATAATCAAATATCGTATTCTATTAGGTATCTTTCGTAATTATCGTTCACCAGTGTTATTTAATGAATACAAGAGTGTCAGTTTTCTTTACCAGTATAACGAAACATACAACTCTTATGAGCAGAACACTAAAAATAAAGATTATAATGAAATCTGCTATGCACGTTTCAATGAACATCATTTCTTGAACGGCCAAGGGCCACATGCCCATGTTAGTTAAATTATATTTTTTATTTGTTTTACTTGCTTCATTGAATGAGTCACTTTAGTATTGCAAACGATCCAAAAAACTTTGTCTCTCAGTTATTGTTTAAAAAAATATCGCATTTCCTATTGATTTCATTTCATATAATCACCTGCTTAAAATGGCATTTTTCTGGCTTTTATTTCCAGTAGTCATTAACTTATTTTTTAATCAGAGCTTTTCTAAATGCAACGACAACGCTTTATTGAAAGTTGATTCTTTGAGATGCTCGTGCAGAAAAAGAAAATTATTTTTTCCACCGGAGTTTTGTTAACGCCAAAAACCTCACCCCGCAAAACAACATCATGTGGTGACATAATAAAAATCTCAGTGCTCCTGCGAATCAATGGTCTAACCTATCATCCATAGTTTTAGGCAGGGGAAAGGTGCCAACATCTTCATTATAGCTTATAGCTGCGAGAAAGTTTTGGAGGACACTATTGCCGTTCTTTTAATATTTATATGCTATATTTGCTCTAAAACTTCACAATGTAGCCAACCATGAGAATGGGATTTTATTACCATGTGTTCTGAAATAATAATTTCAGAAAATGTATATATGTATGCTATCAATTATTTTCAAAACGGTTCGTTTTAATAATCTGGATTTCATCACTTATTTCATTATTTAGTAATTAGCCTCCTTTTATAGTATTTAATTTATAAAGAAATCTTCTTAATTTTTCTTTGTCTTTATATAACGATATGCTTCAAGAATTCTAAAGTCTTATTATAATGCCTTCTCAATTGTATTATATGTTTAATGTATATAGTTAATCGTATTTTAATGCAAGATTCGGTAGTTTATCCTTTAAGATCGATGTCGCTTTAAAGAAGTTCATTGACCTACTCATGAAGAAGAATTTCATTGAACGACATAGTAAAGATATTTTACACTACTTAAAATAAATTTATGTATTTAGATTGCATCAAATATGTAAGTCATTATATATATTATATATATATATATGAATTTTTAAATATTTTCTTGAAGAATATATCTATCTTAAATTTAATTAATTGAAGCTTTATTTTACCGTAAAAAGATGTTTATTTAGAAACTGTTTAATTAATATGATTACATATGTATATTACAATTGAGAAAATATTGCAATGAAAATAGATCGATAAATTTCTTTCTAGTTCTCAGACATTCTGATAGTTTAATTGAATTTTATTGTTGTTCTTGAATGCTTTTTTACCCCTTTAATCTTGTAAATTTATCCAGAAAGGCAAGTAGTGAATAAAAAATCAAATGTGTGAAAAAACATATAAAAAGAAAGCGCAGCATTGATTTTACTATAAAACTTTTTGTAGTTAGTTCAAAAGGAATTTATTAAACAAAATAAAAGGTCGAATTAATTGATTATTTGTTAAAAAAGTTGCAGAAAATCGTTTCTTTATCTCTTCGTCTTTATAATTAATTAGCAGAGCTGTCTTGTTTTTACCTCAATACTATGTCTAGAATAGTGAAATAATATTGTAATCTTATTGAAGTTGTTACCCATATAATTATTTCCTGTATAGGAAATGCCTTTAATTAATTATTGCAGGCTTCATTTGCATTTACTTTTATCGAGATTACATTTTACATTCAACTTCACTCTGAGAATTTTAACAAAGTATTTTATATAAATAAGGGATACCAATTATTATTTAATGCATACCGATGTATTTTGCATACATTTATAAAGCATTGATTACATCATATTTTAAATCATATATTTAATCATTGCATTTATCTATAAAAGCATTCATTTAATTATTGCATTTACCAATGAAAACATTCATTTAATCATTGCATTTACCTATAAAAACATTCATTTAATCATTGCTTTTACCTGTAAAAACATTCATTTAATCATTGCATTTACCTATAAAAACATTCATTTAATCATTGCATTTACCTATAAAAACATTCATTTAATCATTGCATTTACCTATAAAAACATTCATTTAATCATTGCATTTACCTATAAAACATAGATTTAATCAAACTTTTGTAAGGAATAATATATTTTTTTCAGGCTTCTATTAATGCTAATTTAGAGGATATCTACATATAACTTTATCAATTTGCGCAATCTAATGCGCTTTATATAAAGCTTTGAATTTAGTTAAGGGAACCCGATAATTTCTTTTAATTTCATCCTTTTGATGAATCATCCTTTTTTTTTTCATCCTTTTAAATTTTGATGCATATCTACAATCTTAATTTGAGAATAACTTGAATGAATTGGTATAGGTTGGATTGGATTGGATTATGAAAAGTAAAATAAAACATTAAATATATAAAATAAATATAATTCAGTAAAGATACAAAAAGTATACATTTTTGAAAAGTTTTATGTGATGATTTAATTTTATTTAAAATGTTAAGACTATTGTTTTAAATGTTCGATGAAATCGACTTTTTTCCGGACTATAAGTTTGTATCATGACTTTCATAATTGAAGAGTGTATCGTAAAATTTCCATGGATACCGTCTACTATTTCTCTTCTATTAATCCCCAGACACCATCACTTGTGTTGAATTTCCGTTTAGAAAGGATTTATCTCTGTAGACTAAAGACAAAATAATCCACAGATGAAACGTCAGGGGACTTCGCAGCTCCATAATTGCCCAATACTTAGACCAGGAATAAGTATTTCATGGAATGTAGTAGATCGCAGTATAACTCGTAACTTTGTCTTGATGGAATTTCACATTTATAAATATATCGAGATAAAGTAATGCAATTTCCTCTTTAAATATTGGACATAAAGTATTCTATTGATAGAAAAGGTTCATTTTTTTAAAAAAAATTTCAACTCTGCTAATTTTTATTTCTCACTGTAGGAGTGGCAATCATAAGCCCTTATTAAAACCTTTTCATTAACATTTTTTCTTCCACTTTCAAAGCTAAATAGTTAATAAAACGTTAAAAAAATAAATATGAAGAACCTGGGTTTTACTGTGCAAGTAACAATATAGCTTATTGCAAAATAATAAAGTTTTTTTTTGAAAAAAAAACACGATTTTTTAAATCAGCCAGTATTATTAATTATTTGACATTACACTCCCTGACATTTCTCCGCAATAATATTCAACTGGGAATATGATAGAATTCATTATACTGAAATGAAGTCTTCAGGTATTGTCAGAATAAAAATCATATTTTTATTATATATTGTTACATTATTTTATTCATGTACTGAAATGTGCACTTTATTTAAAAATCAGAGCTAATCTGTAAGTTAATTTAATCAAATATATTTTTATATAGTATTTTATTTTAGGAAATTTCCAAGCTTTCTAAAAAAGTTTGTACCAATATGTTTGTACCAATAATGTTTGTTCTTTTTCCCAAGATAATAATTACTTTTTAAGACTGTTTATGCATAAAGTGCTCTCCTGAATATCCGGTTCGAGAATATTCGGCCTAGTTTTCCTTCATCTCGATTGAAAAAGAAAGGCAAGGCGTCTATGAAGTCGCCTTAATAAGCGTCTATTAAACACTTTTTCAGAAATCTAAATATTGACTCTTATCTTTTGGTTACCTTTTCACACTTGTGTAATCATTTATCAGTGAAAAATAAAATCAGTTTGAGCGAATTTTCTTAAAAATCAGGCTTAGGATTTACGTTTATATTTCCCATTTGAGTTGGACATCACATAAATTATGTTTAAATGTGAACAGTTTATATCATTTAAATTACTATTTCCCTAATAAATTCCAGAAGTATGAAGGTTAGTATACAAACATAGATAAACTACCAGTACTGAGCCTTCTGTTTTAACTTGGCTCGTTACCAGCAACTGCTTCTATGATTCATCTGACCACAGCTGCATTCACATTGAAATGTGAGTAAATAGAAGAGTTAGTACTCAATGAGAAGTGAGAAAATACTTATTATAGAAATGAGTTTTGGTATAAAAACTTTGTCTTCTGGTATTGGTGGGCAAAGGAATGAATTCATATAACTCCAGACTATCCGGGTTTTTTGTGTCCTTCTGCTACATTAGGCCGGATTGCTAGAGGGTGTATTGCAATTAAATCAATGAGTTTCTATTTACTCTCTGGATTTCAATGATTAATTTACGCATTTAATAATATTTATCCACGTAACACTAGTGATAAGATGTTTTATACTCATTGTTGGTGTTGTCACCTCAAAACTTTCTCATATATCTATATTAATAAAAATAGATCGCGAAATGCGTTGATTAGCCCAAAACTGGAGAAAGGCTCGAACGATTCGGCTAATTTTTTTAATATTTTCGTTAAGACACGAGGATGGTTCTTATGGAGAGAAAAAAAATGAAAAAAATACGAGGAAAATAGTTAAAACGATACTTTTCTTACTTTCCCGCCCAAAAATCTCCATTTCCTTCCCCCACACCAACTGAGTAAGATAGCAGGAAGTAATAAATTATGATTTGTTTAGAAAGAAATACGTAAAGTCAGTTGGTTTTCATTTATAGATAACGGGATGCTTAAAAAAGATCGAAAATAGTTGCTTTTATTATTATCTGTATGGATATTTAATCTATGCCTGCTCAAATAAAGTCTGGGCAGGGATAAAAGGGTTTGTAGAAAGAAAAGTAGATAAGAAAAAAATTAGAAAAAAATAGAAAAGAAAAGAAGGGTGTGTGTGTGTGTGTGTCACCATTATTTCCTCTGTGAGTGGTATTTTCCAAGTTGTTTTTAAACTTTCGCATCTCTTGAAAACCAATTGTGTCTTTATTTGTTTAGTGTGTTTACATCTATGAAAATTTAAATCTCATTATTACATAAAAACGTAGAATTTCAGACCTTTCCCTCTGCCATTTAAGTAAAATATCAATTCCGGGACAATCATTGCTCGGATAGAAAGAGAAAGATGAGTAACACAATGAACAGAACATCTGAAGAAAATAATACTATAAATGAATTATATGATTATCAAAATTTGTTTCGTTTAAAACTATTTTGTTAAAAAAAACCTGTTTTGAGACATAGCTACATGAAATATTATATGAAAATTTTAGCGAGCATTAATACTGGCGAAGTGACTGGTCGCCAAAAGTGGCTAGTTCTTCAATAAAGATATCATCCACGCTAAAAGTTCTGGATTTTGAGCCATGAAAAGAATGGTTCCCTCTGCATCGCCAAACATCAGTCACGTAATAATGACCTTTGTCATTTAACATTTTTGCTGAATATATCATCCGATCTTTAGGTCATTATTTAGCAATTGCTAGCATACGAAACCTTAAAATCTGAAAATAGTATCTGAAAATCGGAAATATTTTTAAATCAGTTTTTTCAACCGATTAAAACCAAAATATGATAAAATAATAAAACAATTTCAATTGTAGCCGTTTAATCACATACTAGATTCGACATATTCAAGTAATTGAATTTTTGAGTAATCACGTTTACTTACTTTTGAAAATTGAGAATGGCAGATGGTCCAATTTTTTTTAATTTGCTTTAAAATTTGAGAATTTTCTACACTATAAATGACAAATGTGTGTTATTTATATGACTTTCTTCGTTTTACAGTAAAGTTTCTCTCTACGCTGCCAACTGGAACAGAGCGAATGTCCTTTTCTTCACTGGACACTGCCTATTCCTGACATACCTATACAGATTCCATATAGCCAACTCTCCTTACTGTAGCTGTGGGGAAATAGGATTTCCAATTCACTACGCCACAGAATGCCTACTCACTCTCTCATGGCACATGAGAAAGCCAGAAAGAAGTCTCGAAGAAGAATGGTACAGGAGAGTTGCATCAAATACCCTTTCACGCGCAAAATCAACTCCATAGTAAACCATATTCATAAATACCAAGACCTCTTCAAGACCTACAATAGACAAGGGACAAGAGTTCTCCTTGTGATAATCAACCAAAATTATAACTTAACCCTTAATAACCTAGAGTTTCAATTTTGATACCAATCTTTTAAACCGAATGTTCACATTACTATTAGTTTTTTTATATAGGTTGGCTGTACGTATTTTACTGTTGTCATATTTATATTCACACATTAATATTAAAAATATTACTGTGTGAATATAATAATATAAGTGAATATAATAATAATAAACTCAGTAATATTAAAAATAAATCACTTTCGTAAATCAGGCTACTAAGGGTTAAAAAAATCCCTCAAAAATGCAGATTTTTCCTTTATTTTTTTATTTTTTATTTATTTTTTCTTCTTCTCCCATCTTGTGCTCATCCTACTGGTTAGATAACTTAATGTTATAGGCACCGGGGGCAGAGGACGGCGTTAAGTTATGTTTTACAGTAATCGTGTTAACTTTTATTCGAACAGCAGGACAGATAGACTTCCTCTGAATGGATTTAACTTAAAATATGAAAGAAATCTACAACTTTATTTTAACCACTAAACTGTTTTGCACGCATGCCGTACTTGCATCGTTTTATCAAATTTTGATAATTGTAAACAAAAAAAATAAACCATTCGTAACAATTATAATTCAATAGTAAAATGACTTCGAATACGTAGATAAGTCAAGTATTCGATGGATTTCAATTCGAATCAAAAGAAGAAAATATTTCCAGAATAGAAGGTGTCATCGTATTAGATAGTAAAGAAAATAAAACTGTTAAGGGGTTAAAGGCCATATTCCAAATTTCATTCATCGGTTTCGAACCCTTTTCTGATTTATCTTTACCACTGATAAATGAATATAGTGATAGAAATGTATTTTTTGAACTCGGAAAGGTAAAAAACGTGGATATTCGTAAAAATCTCGAGTACGAATTCTTTGAAGATTTCAATAGTTTCTCTACACTTCCTATAAAAGAAAGTAAAAATGATCGTGATAATCTCACTCAACCTGGTGTATCTAGCCAATAATATATATTAAGTGAAATATCTATTATTTTCTGTCAGTCAACTCATGCTGGTGTAGCGTTAGCCTTATATAAGCCAGATAACATCTACGATACCGAAGTCGGCTTTTTGTGTAGTGATTATGTTACTCGGCTGCAGTCCCTATCGTCACAGGTTCGTATCGCGACCTTCAATCGTTACACAGGGACCAAAAATTATAGAAAGAATATTTCGCCTGATGTTCGAGCAAATTATATCAAAACATGTAAAATTTCCTGAATATTTTATAAATTCAGAAGGATACAAGACAACTCATGTATGTATTACTATATGGGACAAAATGACCCTTCACTTTCATTTGCATCAGCGTCTAAGATAGTAATTAAGAAAAGAAGTAATATTTAAAGAAAGAAACAGTGAATTTATTTATAATAAACAAAACTTGTAGGAGATTAACAACTAAGACCGGAAAGGTTAATTACTTAAAAGCTAAAATTCTTAGATGGCACCAAAGAGCGAAACCTAACAAGATGCCTGCACATAATAAAACTAATTGCCGCCATAGCGTAAGATTATTACAAACTCATCGTAACCGGGGACGAAAAACCCTTTTCCCTTTTTATTGAGCGATTGATTGCCAAAAGATCACTTTTTACGAAAATTTATTTTCATGTGAAGCATCACTTTGGATTAGTAGAAACCATGGCGCCAACTGTTACAATACAATTAAACTAACTTGAAATATGGGTGCGATCAGTATAACAGTGAATCTCTATATATTGTTACAAGCGGGCGAGCGCCACGAAAACGGGCCGAAGATGGAGACATTTGGCGAGGAACTTCGTGCCAGCTTGGTTGGTTTAGCGAAAGGAATAGTCTAGTAGCCGCTGGATCACTCGCGGTGTTTTGAGAAATTTCGCGTGTTTCGGGGCAAGCGCTTCCTCGGCTATATAAGGAACGAGTAGCCATAGTTCCGGAGTTAGTCGAGAGTTTTCTCTCGGAAGAGAAGCGTCTTGCTGGACTAGCGAAATACTTGTTATTAGTGATCTGGTTTTTATTACTGATCTGAGTTTACTTTTGCTGTTAAAGTTGTACAATTGAGCTCGCTGTGATTTACTGTTTACTGTGCTATACGATAGCTGTTTTTCAATCAGTGTTTATTGTGCGTAAGGCTTGCATTTACGCTGTAAGTGACTGTTGAATACTGGATTGTGTTTATCTGAAGTTTTACTTTATCAAGTCATCCTGTAAATACCTGTATATAGCTGTAAATAAATTTGTTTGTGCTGCCCTCAAGTAAAACCCATTCAATCCGAACCCGCTAAGCTAAAAACGTAACAATATATATGAAGAAGGGAGGGGGATAGGTTCAGTTCAGCATTGCATTATAGAATGTGCTGACCTCAAAAAAAATTAGAAAAAGACTCATCATGGATAGAAATTTTAAAACAATATTAAAATATCTTGGAAACTTTTTTTAAATTAAAAGAAATGACGGAAAAGATTTCTAGTCTTTTAAACAACCTTTTGAAGATTCTTTGAACTTCTGTTGGCTGTTGTTTCCTTATGCAAAAGTTGGATGATTAATGAACATAACAATCAGTCACTATAACCCCTGTTTATATGGTTTAGTTCTGTGGTAATGGGATGATTGGCTAAAATTTAAAAAAAAAATCAAAGCATTTATAAAACCTGAGAGCGTATGTAGAATTTTTAAATTGCTCTCTCCCATTCATATATAGCTAATTCCCTAAAGCATTTGTAGATTAAATCCTAGGCTTTTGTTGATTAAATCACAGATAATAAACATTTCATGCAGATTAAATAGATCCGTCTAAAAATCAGTATCTTTTCATTAAATATATAGTTAAAGGGCTAAATATTTTTTCATTATTTATTACACTTTAATCCATAATTATTACAATAGATTGTAGGAAATAAAGAAAAGAAGCAGAGATTCTGAGTTAATTTTTGAAATGCCAACAACTTAATATAGATCATTCTGGTTAATTTGAAGAACACATATTAAGTCATAATGGATTGACAATTGCACACAATTGATTTCACTTAACGATTATCGTTATACAGAAGCCTTTTATTGCAGCAATCAATAAACGTGCTTTTTTCATTTTGCACTGTTTACAGGATAAACAAAAATGGAAGTTTACCAAACGGTTATTATCCACTCAGCTATATTATGAATGGTCGTCGCGATCATTATGACCAGAATTTTTACCTTTTCGTTTTACTACTTTTTGAAGATTGGATAGATAATATGTGTTTGTTCTTATTTTTTGTAATATGTTATTTATTTCGAATAAGAACTTTTTTTGCAGCTTCTATTATTCTAATCTGATCGGAAACAAAATTAATCTTATAAACTCTTCTATGCGCATTATGCCAAAAAAAGCCAATGATTAAATGTAAATATCAGAAAAATGGAATTGAATTGGATTGGATTACTTTAAATAACATTTCATTTTATTCAAAGATCTTTGAAATTATTAGAGCGGAAAAATAGAATAACAGCCAAATTGAAAACCATTTTTTTCTTTATATATCTTTAACATATTAAACGCTATGTCAGGCACTGTCGACTTACACTTATTTTTTCCATTCGTACCACGTCAATCACCAATGATTGATTATCTGTACTTTCATTTTGTACTTCGTTAGTCACCGGTGAGTAACTATGTACTTTTCGTTCAGGAAACATCAATCAATGCTGACTGACAATATAATTTTCGTTCAGGCTACGTGAGCCCTTGTTAACAGACGATACACATTTAAATATGCCACCAGGGAGCAGGAGGGATATTCTTTAAATGTGTCCCAAGTAGCACATCCTGTAGCATAATATTGTACAATATTGTGCGATGTTATATTAAACAATATTACGAATATTGATCAATATTGTACAATATTTGCGTGCTCCTCGGGGTATCGTCGTCATTTAGGTGGGTACAGAAATTGTGTGGTGTAATACAATAATACCACCGGGTGACAAGTATTACATTCGGAAAATATTTAAAGAATAGCTTGATAAATTTCCGACGAGATGGTTCTCCCCACCTGGATAGGTACAGAAATGGTGTGGGGTCGACTACTCCCTAGTGAAGACGAGATGTGCTTCCCATGGGAAAGATTGTGCTGTGACCGGTGATGGTCCTTAGGGTCAACTATAATTCCCGCAAATTCCTTCACGACCATCCTTCCATTCAGATGTTACCTTATGTTTCAAGGGGGATCAAAGAGTTCAAATTACGATCCATTCAAAAGAATTATGTATCGTGACTGTAGTGCAGTAGTTAGCAGTAATTAATGTGCAGATCACAATGTGCTTAAATGCATCTAATTTTATCAAAATTTTGTAGAGTTATTTAATTGTTAGCATACCATAGAAATCGGATATTGGACAAGAAGGGATAGGATATGCTTTGGTTCTCAGGTGTTAAAAAGAACTTATCATATATAGCATACTAGCAGTACCCACACGGCGTTTCTCATAGCATAGCATCCAAGAAAAGAAATTAGCTTTAAACTTAAGTCTAGCTTCCACCCGATATAACATGGGCATGTTACGCAACCTCAAACAAACATGAAAAGATGTTGAGGCTGGATTTTCTTCTTTTCGGCATACTGAGATTGGAATTGCTGTTTAAAATAAGACGTAATCAAAGAAATGTATCGCATATGGATATCACATCTCTTGCTACTTGCACATGTGCAGTTTGCGGTTTTCGCGCATTCGCGGATAAATTTTCTTAATTATAAAAATTCTCCCTTTTTATTTTCATATGATTTTAATTACTAAAAGCTTTCCCAATAAATGCTCTACAAAATGGTATACATATATCCATTATCCATTAACTATTTCTCGAGTTTTTGTAGTTTCAACATAAAGACGCTATCTGGAGACTTCATTTTATATTATGTATAGATGAAAAGTGGCACCGAAATTGGCTTCTTGAAAGTTCATATAGTCCTTTCCTTAAACATAACACACAAATTTATTAACCTTTGAAAGGCTACACGAGAAACATTTTAGAACGGACTTAATACTTTTTAACTATGATCAATAGATGAGAATGATATTTGATACGATACTCTCTTCTTCTAATTTTCATTATACTAGAGAGTTGTAGGACCTCCTTCCTATTTAGAATGTACAAACTCGTTTACAAGCCGAGAACCGATGCATGGCTGGTGATAATTGTAATATTGGCTAAGGAGTCATGTTTGGCTACATCGTGCCAAACAAAATTTCATATAATTTTTACGAAATAATTATTTTAAAATTTACATTATCAATTAGGAACAATGATACAATGCTATTAAAAAATTGATAAAAATAGTAAACAAGGTTATAAATTACTGTATACAAATTTAAAAGAGAATAGTTTTTAAAATTTTAAAATGATTGGTTAATACTTTTTATTCACCAAGTCCGATTAAATTAAGGACCATGTATGGACCAAGGGAAAAAAACTCAAATATAATGAGAACTAAACAAGGGGCATTCAACTAAAATGTGAGAGATATTAAAATCAATAGGACATAGGGGATACATGGATATCCAACCGCAAAAAATTAGACACTTGAGCCTATATCTAGCATATTCTATTCGGAAACTAGTATGTTTGACATCAATTTTATGAGATCACATAGCAGTGATAGGTTTGACAAAAACAATTTATTGTGAATGTGCGAATTCCATCTTTTTTTCTCTCATTTAAGAAAAAAGGTTATAATTCAAGGACATGAATGGTCTTTGCCGGCTTTCTCGCACAGAGGTAGGGCGTCTTCCTCGCGTTCTGGGAGTCCCGGTTCAGGCATAGTTGTTCTGTGTAATATCTGTGAGGTGTGTCCCCCCTGTAAAAAGGGGGGACACACCTCACAGATATTTCCCCCCCCCCTGTAAAAAGGGGCTGTGCGAGCAAATGGGGTGAATGTGTAGGTTAGTCGTACTCTTGGTCCTAGTTGGCGCTACTTCAAAAACAAGAGACTCTCCCTTCGGCTTAAATCTGCTGCTGTATCAGAGGGGGCTTGTCCATAGGCAAGTGCCATAAGTAACAACAACATGAATGGTCTTTAGTTATGAAAAAATGATTCAGATTTATTGAAAAAATATAACATTTCAATTCCAAAGCAGCTTGTGATCCAGAAAATTGGAAATTCCAATGTGGAATTTTCAATTCCAAAGTGACTTGGGAAAGAATGACATTAAAACCTCCAGCTTTCAGAAGATCAAACTAAAGAAAATTCTTGTGATAACAGGATGTATGCGATTGTGGCTTTGAGGAAATATTTCCAAAGAGCTCATGCTATCCCTCTACCCTCTAACTATTCGAAACTAGCTTTACGCAGAGAGGCAGTGTCATTACTAATGAGGTTTTACCGAGGCGTGACTATTGCTAGTTGAAAACTATTCGGAATTTTTCTGAAAATGACAAAAAATACCAAAATCAGCAATAAATGCAAGCAAGCAATTATGAAAACGGTAACTCGGTGTATCAAATGGAAAAATTATACCATAACTGACATGACTAATAGATTATGTACCCTTTGTGAATAGATATAAAAGTAGAATGTAGATAATGGTTATTCCTAATAAATTGTCAAAGGGCTATGCAGCAATTGGAATATTTGTCTAATCTTGAAACAGGATTCAGAAGGGTAAACTTTAGAACATTTCAACAGGGAAAGAAAAAGAAATGAAGACTTATTGGGAATATCTTTAAGGTCAAAGTCATAGAGAAGCTTTTTAATTCATTCATATGAGGAGACGATATAAGAGTGGACATCATCATACAATATGCGAAGACCAATTAGGAGTGCCAATTTTGTGAATGAAAAGTTTTGGAACAGAACTTTATTTTTAGGTGATATACGATAGGGCATTTTTTGCCATTTTTTTTGCTGATATACGATAGGGCAGTGTAGCTTGTGACAGAAACAGTCTTTACAGGGGATGTGAGAAACCCTCGTGAAAAAATCCATAAAGCAGAACAGCGGATAGCATACCATTACCTCAAACAGCAGAACGAGAGGAACCATACACCATGCATGTAATGGATACGGGGAGGAATAATTGCTTGGTAAACGCGTAATAGGGAGATCCGATTGGCATCCTTTGTCGAATATTTTCATATTGTTCAAGGATTTTTCAACTTCTTCTACACGTGTAAGATATGCGAAAAGGAACTAAGCTTAATATCGAAGATTATTTTCAAAAGTTTACTTCATTCAACACATTAATCAAACATTTTCACACATAAAAGAGATATGAATGCATATTTCTTTGCAGCTTGTCGTTACTGCATCAACCTGTTATCTCCTTAATTACATTTTACTTATGTAATTAAGATAATAGTAAGGTGTATATATAAGAAGTTTCATGTATATTTCTTATTAATTACATTCCTAATTCCGCTTCCTTAGCTGGAGATCTGCAAGATCATCAATACATAAAATCCCATAAGTAGATGAAGACAAATAATTACGATTTTGATTGAGATGAATAATGACAAATAAATTTAAAAATGTAATTCAATTCTTACTTAAGCCAACAAAGAAAATTTTTATTTTATTTACTTTTTATTAAATAATTACAATTGATACAAATAATTTATCAGAGAATTATCGATTTTCAAAAGAATTAAATGCGCATTCTTCAGCTTCACTTGAAAAATACTGAAATTCTTTCATTTTTCTGACTGAGCTACTGCCGGTTGATTTCAATTTTAGTTAAGAACTTTTAAAACTCCATTTAAAGTATTAATAAATAATTAAATTTAATTAACAAATTAATATTAAAAAAAACTGTATTTGAACTAGGGTGGATGAATACAAAGTATTTTATTAACATTATCTCTCTCTCTCTCTCTTTATATATATAAGCTTTATCCGTAGATGATTTCGAAGACATAGATGACACTATAAATTTTTAAGTTAGTTTTATTTCTTCAAGGAAAGTAAGAATTATGTGCAAGCAGAAGCGACGAGCACAACACAGAAAGACACCAAACGGAATGGCGAAAATCTGATGAAACTTTTATCCCTGCGAATATATACTTTTAGATTTTAATAGGGATCTTTGACGCATGTCAATCACATGTACAGCTCTTGTAAGGGAATAATAGGGACCTTTTAAAGGAATGTTCTAAGTTCGGCAATTTTTATCCCTAACTCGGAGTGTGGGAAAGAGCTGGCGTATACCTGGTTCAGCAATTTTACACGGTTTCTGTTGAATTAATTAACTAAAAGAAATGTAATGAATCAGGAAATAAGAAAATATTTTTCGAATGAAGCTGTTACTGGCTAACTTAAATTGAAAGTTAGGAAATAAATTTGGATTTAAATTAAGGGTTTAAAATATCATTATATTATGTTATATTATAAATGAAAAAGTACGACATTTTGGACATAACTCTTTTCTTTGTGGAACTCTCTAAACTTGAATTTTTTTAAACGTCTAATAAAAATTGTTACCCCGAAATCGAAAAGTTCGATGTTATTGATCTGAGTAATAGAGATAAAGATGAAAGTTTTCCTTAATACTTAAGTTAATAACCGTGCCATAACGCAAACATGGTCATAAGCTTTTTCAATATAGAAGAATATGGAGCTATGGAGATACCTAACAAATGCATTGTAGATTTGAGGTTGCTATAAAACAAAAGGTTAATTACCCTCGATAGAAACCCTTTTGAAAAGAGAGTCGCATCCTTGATTCTGTAATGCATAGATTAAATGGCATTGACCATGTGTTGAAAATTCGTGCAAAAATAATTAGAGAAATTGATCTATAGAGCAAAAAAATTGGATATATTTCTTTACCAGTTGTTCATTTGAAATTATAGCAGATTCATACCATTATGAAGGATACTTTTGTTTAATCCAGGTTCTTTTAAGTAATATTAACAGAGCTGAAAGGTAGGCCGTATTTAAATGGCGAAGCCTGTTATGTGTGATATCATCCAGCTTTAGACTGATCTTTGACACAATGCAGTTTCCGATTCTGAAATCCTCAATTCAAAGTTATAAAGAACGATTCTTTGGGCAGTAAAACATAAAAGCAACCGATCCACGTGATTCGTGGAAATCATCAAAGGGAAAATTGATTGACTTGAAATTATAATTAAAAGTGATGATTAATTGCATTTTTGGTGGTATGTTTATTACGATATTCTATTTGATACTTCGATACTAAAAAGTTGTGCTTACAAACACATTCGTACATACATATATGTATGCACATAGATGTATGGCCATAAGTTGAAATAAAGAAATTCAAAATTTTGCTACATTTATCTCAGAAAATCACGAAAAAAAGTAAATATACGAAATTGGTATGTGTAGTTGCTATTATTTTGCTTGATAAATTGGTTAGCCCTAAATATATTTCACTAGTTTATTATAAGTCAATAGAGAAAGTTACCCTAACGAATGAGATGCTGAAAAAAATCATAATTAAAAAAAAGTGAAGTGTTGTAGCATTGCTGGAAGTTAAAAACCGGGTGAATGCTTCTTGCAACGTGATAAGTATTATAATATTTGAATAAATTATTCGTGGCAATATGGAATAAATTCGTTTAGAGTAAAGATAAACTGACAATAAGTGGCATTCAAGCAGTGATGACTAATAGATTCGTATTCCTTACACCTGAAACTCACTTTGAATTGCGGAAATTCATTGGAAGGCCATTTTAAAACAGATGCAGAATAAATATACATTTGTTAACTCATAATCAAGTTCTTTTTCTATATAATCTTATGAAGGTTTATCTAGATTTTGAAAGCATTTTATTTAGTTTTTCTTATTAAATATTGGAGTAACTTACTTAAAAAATATTTTTACATAAAAAAATATTTTTTTTTCTTTGTTAAAAATCCATTTAATATTATTTATATTAAGAATAATATATGCATATTTATACCTCTAACAAAATACACGAAACATTTTCAAAACATGAAGGAATAAAAAAATAAAATATATAATTTTCTGAATAAGTATCTTTGTAACATATCAGATAATTTGTATATAATAGCAATAAAATCTAGTAATAATAAACATTTGAATACGATTAGATCTGAAATTTTATATTTAAAATTAGATCAGAATTTTTATATTTAGACAGAAAAAAATAAATATTACATGAAAAATAAAATTAAAAAGGTATATTTATGAAATGATTAAATTTTATTAAAATTAGTGTTACATTCTAAAGAGAAAGTAATAAATCAAAATTCTTAACTGAAACTAAAATTCGTTATTAATATGCCAAACCTTTATATGAAGAATGGTTTCTAGTTTATTTAGAATAGCCATAAATAGTTTAGATACTGTTAAATTCAACTTCAAAAGATATGACGTTAAATTTTGTTTACTTTACTTAACTGTTATTGCATCAATTTTGAAAAGCATAAAAAAGATTTTTTTTAAAAAAGTAAATAGGTATTTCCATCGAAGGAAGTATGGAGTTAAAGTCAAATCAAAGAAAATACTTTTAAATGACATATTTTTGTAAAAAAATTTATATTTTTAAGTCGAATAGTTCTCAGAAAATCTCCAATACGTGGAAAGTAAAGTATCTTCGACGTGTGGGAAGATAAAATATAACATTACAGCTTATTCTATTTTTAGAGGAGAGCGGAACTTGAAAGGTTTGTGAAATGTATTCCTCTTAATATAAATTAGCAACAGAAAGATAAAGCAGCTCAAAATAATGAAGTGAAAAAATTGTAATTTTGGATCGAATCCATTATTTGTGAGGATGTTTTTATCATGGAAATAAACTCTCAAGTTTTAGAATAACTTTAAAAGTGTCAGAATTCAAAATTACAAAGTTTAAAATTTTGTCTGTTTCTTAAATAATTGCGAATAAGGGTTTTTGTGAACCCCTTTTTCTCCTATTAATAATTAAAATGGCTTTCACAACTGATTTCAATTGTATTTTAATGTATGGTGGCTAATTACTTTCATTTTTCTATTCTTAACGTTTCCGGAAACGAAAAAAGGTTTTAAAATGCAATAGAATTAGAAGCAGCTTCGAAGGTGCAGACGCATTTTTCTCAAGATTTTCTTTTAAAATTAATGTAATTAACAACTAAAATATTCTATTTTAAGCGTTCACGCATATAAGGTTTTTGTAAAAATGAATGGTAATTTTCGTTTAAATTGATTTGAGGTTTTATAGCGATCAAAATAGCCATGCAAAATTCATTGCACGGAATAAAAAGAAATTGCATTAATTAAATTTTAAAAGCTTTTATTAGTATCAAGGAGAATTCCTTTTACCTTAATTATGATTTACATTTTAGTCCATTTTTAATTCATTCCTATAAATATCGCGAAAATTTATTTCTCTATAACTTATTATCGGGTGATGTCCGAAGTATGAAATTAAAATTTAATAAAATTCATTGACTAACTGATAATTAACAACTAAAAACATTAAAGCAATGTAAATATCGAGAGCGTTCAACTATATAAAATCTAGAAAATGATACATCAGAAATAGCATAAAAAATTTCATTTTAGAAAGACGAAACAAGACAAGTTCAATAAACCTGTACAAAAAAATTTCAGTGAATTAAAATCTTGCTTATAATTCAAAAATGGTTTCATGCAGTTTAAAATAGAGTCTCTTTATATATAAATTATCTCTCACAATTTTTCAAACACTTCCGCAACGTTTTCTAAACCTGTTGTTAAGCCTATTACATAAGCTGACGTTTACTTAAAAAATACAAAGTATAATTTCTAAAGGAAAATGATACAAAAGTTACAAATTTTAATAATATTTACTTCACTTATTTTTTTACTGCACATGACTTTGGCATTTCCTTTTAGTTAATCGGATTATACTTATTAAACTATTTAATTCTCATCAAATACAGCTGCTGGCAAACAAAAAAATAATGTTCCTGATAAACAGTATTACAGATTAATTTTAAAGTCGGCTTTAACGTAAAAACACTTTTAAAAAATCGGTATATGTTGATACAGGTATAAGTTGTGTACCATGATCACAGAAGAAAAACAGATTTATCTGGGAGATTATTTTTTTCCTTATTACAGCATCACATTATATACTTTCTAAAGAATCCAATTATGCTTCGACTCTTAATTTAGACCAATTTTTTTTTCTTATTAATATAAAATCTCAATTATTTTTCACAGCTATCAGCTAGAACGCGATAATTTTAATCGATACTTTGACACAAAATTTGCGAATAAGTCTTCATTGTTTGCCATCAAATGAAGTTTTTGTTCATATGGAAAATTTAACTCGTATAATTTAATGAAATGCTCTAACAGTATAGTAAAATTAAATATCATACTGAAATCTGCTTTGCATATTTCAATATATCATGTCAGAACACCATTTCTTGAACGACCAAGCACCACATGCTCGTTCAAGTTAAATTATATTTTTAGTCATTTTAATTGTTTCATTGAATGAGTCACTTTAGTATCGCAAACGATCATTAAAAAACTTTGCCTCGCATTTATTGTTTTAAAAATTATTACATTTCCTATTTATTTCATTTTACGTTATTCTAGATTTTATTTGCTGTAGTCATTAACTTTTTTTTAAAATCAGAGCTTTTGTAAATGCAATGGTAACGCGTTATTAAAAGCTGGCTTTTTTTAGATGTTCATGCAGATAATGAAATTTTTATTTTTCGCCTAATTTTTGTTGATGCCAAAAATTCCATCCCAAAAACAACATCATGTTCTGACATGATAATAAAGTAAAGCATAAATTTCATGAAATAATTCACATGAGATTACTTTGGTCATTATTTGAACATTACACAAAAATAAAAACCATATAAAGAGAATAGCCGGTAATTTTTGGTCATTTAAAAATTATGTAAAAGTATAGTTAAGAATAATGATATTTCTTTCATCCTATTTTTTACAAAGATTACTCCTTATTTAGTTGTTACATTGTTTATTTCATTGTTATTTCTCATAATCTAACAGATGCCGTTATGAATGATTTGATAATGATATAATGAAAAAATTTCAATCATTACTCATACCATGTGATTTTAAATGTAAAGTTCATTGAACTTTTTTCATATGGGATTTTTGGAAAGATTGTATGCATTAGATACCTTGCAGTAATTTACAGGATTTTGTGCTAAGACATGTTATGCGCAATCCCGTATCTCACGCTTTCTTTAATTCCCCTGAATTTTTTAAAATCATCTATGATTCACATTTAATAGTATCGAACCATCTAATTAGATTATCCACTTCTCTACCATAATTGAGAAACAGTAAAAAAGACCACAATTAATTAATAGGTGGTAAACTATCAGACACGCTAATTTTTGCAATTCCGGTTTTAATGGTTAGAGCGTTTTGTTTCAATTCTTCAAAGCTTTTATAATTTTGCAATCTGATAATTTCTCGGGCACCCTATATTTCGATATATATTTAAAGTGATTTTGTATAGATAAAAGAAACCCATGATTATAAGAACGAAATAATTCTAGATAACAAAACAATATATAAAATTTCATACCTTTTTCAAAGATAAAAAGTTTCAACTGGAAATGTGTTAATCAAAACTTCATGGGAAAAATTTGAAAGTTATATTTATTACTATAAAATAAAGATTTTAAAGACCTCGGGAAAAATTTACAAAAAATTTAATTCTTAATACAACTAACTAGGTTTAAAATTATATATTAAAGACGGGTCTTGTATTAATCGGTTACAGACTATATAAATGACAGAAAAATTATTTTGTAAGGAGAGGACATTCTCGAGGAAGATAGTTTTATTTCTAAAAAAAAATGCCGTAGCCAAAATTTTATTGATAAATAATTGAGAACATGCATGATAAAGAAATAAAAAATTTAATTTCAGGAGAAAAAACAGAATTAATGGAACTACGAGTACGTATAATACGAATAAAATGTAATAATACTTTTAATACGAATTAAAAAGGTATTAAAAAGAATTTTTAAAAACTGTCACCGTGGAAGTGTTATCTACTGTAAACAGAGTAAGTTGTATTAAAGTCCAATTTTAAAGCAACTCTAGGGCTATTTTGGGGCAGACCTCATAACTTTGAACCACGATCAGATGACAAGGATGACACCTGAGCTGGCACCCTCCCTTCTCTCTACACCATACCATACCATACCAGCGGGTGGACATTTGACTGGATAAATTTGACGTGCAACTGACCCCCGGTTACATGATGGTTCTTCAGTGAAATTGATTCTCGAATCTAAAAGCCTACGACTTAAACATCGAGACCTTAACACCATGCCAACGTGCCCGCCCCCCTCTGAGCTGAATGCTAAGATAGATTAGAGATTTCCTGCGAAATTCGGAAAACATTTAAAAGTTTATCAGATTGCAAATATTGGTAACAAGTAGTTTGTGAATGAACTTTTACAGAAAATTGAAGCGCGAACGCTTGTGAAAGCGATAAGAATGCAAACAACAAGATTAGTCTCCCCAAAATTTTCTTGCCTACTCTGCTATAGAGGCTTTATCCCCCTTTCTTCCGCATAAAATTTGGGTAAGACAACAAATGCTTGTATGAAATTAGCGAGCATCAGTTTTAAAATATAGATATTTGCCGCGAATTCAGTGTTTTTACTGAATTTTACTTGAGAATATGAACTAAGTATGCCCTTTTTTTTCTGATCATTTGAAACCAAATTTCGACACGGAGCTATGGTTGTAATTACAAAATGATAGACCTAATTTTATTGATTTCAGTCATGGGGAGTATAAGTTAATTCACTGACATGGATGTGAAAATATAGACCGAGAGTTAGTCAACCTCTCGATGAATTTGGTCGTTACGGATCATCTTTGTAGATCTCAATCTGTGCACCATATTTTGCCTCTTTACGTCACGTTTCCCACATTTTACACATATTTTCGGACAGACATTTATGAATGTGTATATCATTCTGATTTCGACAGAAATATGTAACTTTGGTCATTAATTTATATACCAAATATCATCTGTATAGATCAAAGAATTTTTGAATTATATTCCCAAACAGACAGCCATAAGTCTAAAAATGTGTTATTCAGAGTTCTAAAACATGATGTTTCAACAAAATTTGTTCAAATATTCATGATTATTGCAATACTTCCTATGTATTTCATATACGAAAAATGAAAAACTAATCAGGATGCAAGGTCATATTACAAAAGGCACAAATCAATATTAGTTATTAAAGATTTTATGCTAAATAATAGGATTGATTATTGAGAAACTTATTTACCTGATGCTAAGCTTACTCATTGAAAATTATTAGCTGAATTAGGACTTTAAGTTTAATGTTAAATTGAATTTCATAACATAAAATGATAATAAGCTTGTTTACATCAAGCTGAATTATTCTCTACAAATGATGGGCAAATGTGTAAGCTTATTTAAATCTTTATATGGTTGAAGCTACTTAAAAATCCCGAGATGAATGTTTCACTATCAGCTAGGATTCAGAAGATTCACTACATGCAACTGTTCAAACAGTAAGATAATTAATGACGATGAAATGTTTATTTTACTTTATGTGACTCATGATGCTGATATTGATGGAACTATCTGAAGCTTTCGGAAAATTTGTGAATTTGGAAAGGATTTATATGTAAGATATGAAAAAGAAAAGAACATTACTGGAATTCCTCAGAGAAATTCTATTTTTAATGTAATAAAAAGGTTTATTTAGACAAATTCTAAAAAAAAACTCAATTTTATTTGAAACCAAGTTAAACTTACAAACTAATACGGAAAAGGAAAAATACTAATATTGAACCGTTAGGTTGCTTTTATAATTTGAATCAAAACCAGGAGTATGTTTCGTTTTATGTTAATTTATTACGAGAGTTAAGAATAGTGAAAGAGATACACATTGAAATAAATCCTGTACTATTTGAAAAGAGATACTGACTACCAATTAATATTTAATAAAAAGTTCTGCAAAACAAATCATGAAATCGTTGATGCTGAAGGGACAGGTGATGTGGCGAATAGACAGTCAATATTTGAATATTTTTTAATGCTCGTGACTCTATTATATCACGGATTTTAGAAAAGATCTAGCTATTCTAGCTTAATCAAACATTGGAGCAGAATTTATCTGAACAATTTAAGCAATGACTGAATATTTATAGCTTCGAAACACTTTGAAAAATACCGTGAAGTTGTTTGAATGATACATGAGATTGTTAAAAATTCTTAAAATGAAAGAACTATACACAATGCACTGGCCCTTCATACGTTTGTAGGCTCCCTCTGATGTAGGATCCCTGGGCAACTTCCCTGTATACCCCCGTCATTGTCATGCTCTGCATAAGTTGTAATGGAAGTGTAGTTCAAAAGTAAGTTATAAAAAATGTAAGTCAATTCCTAATAAGTTCAAAAAAGAAAATTTTTATTTCAGTTACTTTTTGTTAAATAATTACAATTTTTGTTGCTGTTGTTCCCGCGTTCCGCTTTACAACGTAAGGAGGGGTGCAGTAGCTTCTAAGGGTATGGACCCCTAAGCATCCGAGGTCAGAAGTCTGACTTCTAGCTCATACACGTTATAAACTCTTTTTAAGGGACGGACTTCAATCATGCGCTTCATTCATTCATCCACAGATCGTAATTTAGATCTGAAACAGAGAACGATTCCTTCTGATACAGTACCCTTACGGGTATTACGCTCGACTTGGAGGACTTTGTGACAGCAACAGATTTAACGTCCACCACACATACTCACGGAGAGTCTTCGACCGCGTATTTGAACTCGCAACCCAAGGAATGCGAATCCAATGTCCTAACAACTATGCTATCCCTGCCTAATAATTTCAATTAATATAAATAATTGATCAAAAAATTATATCAGAGTTGAATTTTCAACGACAGTTGGGACAACGCAATACAGGTTAGAAATTTTTAATTTCATTTAATTCTGTATTATTTTTATTCGAAAAAAACACTTTTAAAGGAATTGGAAAAATCGAGTAATTAACAGTGTTTAGATTTAAATGCATCAGACATCATGAAAAACGGAATCGTTTAAAATAATCGACCGAAAACTTGCTAAACCTAACCTCATTAGTATTGGGAAAAAACAAATTGAACCCCTTACTTATTTGGCGACGGGGAAAGGAATCTTTTTTTAGAGGAAGTTAACATTTAATTAATTAATAAAAATAAACTAATATTTGAAAAAACTGTATTAACATCGTGTGTCATCCACAAGAAGTTTTAAAAAATTTACTTGAACTTGTTTAGATGAATAAAAAATATTTTATTAACGATTGAAAATTTGAACAAGATATATATAAGGAGAGTGTGAGCTAATAGAAGGAATTGAATAAGGGTGCAAGCATGGGTGGTTTCGAAATAACCTATATACAGATCTTATTGCATGACCTGATTAGTTCGACTATAAAAAAGTTTTATTAGACTCTTGAACATTGTGCCTTTTGGCCAGATATTTATATGGAGTAAACTAAGAAAATTTCAGTAACTGCCTACCACAGTTGGTGTGCTGATTCAGAGAAAAGGACATATTTTAGATTTCTCAATACAGAACATGTCCAGTGAGAAAACATGCAAGGTTATAGGGATATTAATATGCAGAAATTTGTTTATCTATTCAGATGTGAAAGGTCTGCAGATTTTATCTTTGTCCCAATACCCATTAACATCGAGGACGAATCCATCGAAGAATGGATTATCCACCCTTTAGAGTTTATATTCTTTTTCTTTCTTCCAAATTTGAGCTTTTATGGAATTTGCTAGATCTACAGGTTGCAGAAAGTTCTATAATCCTGTTGCAGAAAGTTCTATAATCCTTATACCTACCTCAGAACTTCAAATAACCCAGCTTAAAGAGTGGAATGAATTACTGCAATAACAGCTGTATTATTTAAAGGTAACATGCCTACATGCTTTATTGATTTTCTTAAAAATACCAGCATAAGTGTACTCTATTAACCTTCATAAAAGGGAACCGTGTGATATCGTTTGTTGGTTTTCTTGACTAGACATGTATTTTTTTCCGCACAAGGATCGATTCTTTCATTTTATTAGATATCATTGCAATGACTTGATTCTGTTTATCCAAATAAGAGGATAGCTTTTAAAGACAATTTATTTACAGTCTAATATACATAAAAACAACTCGTTCTCATTTAGGTTAATATGATTGATAATATTTACATCACAGTTGACAGTTATACATTAATAGTTTCTCTATTTATTTCGGAGAAACAACCTCACAAGAAAAGCTAACTAGCTGTTAGAGCATCAGGCTACTACAAGGGTACCTAAAGGAATCCACTGATCTTCGGGTGGATCTTAACTCAAAAGCCTGAATCAAATGTAACCTCTTCTCAAAACGACTTTCTTGTCCTCTTTTAAAAATCTCGCATTATATTTTCAGTCAAAACTCCGCCCTCATTTTCGCATTGGTGTACTTGACCTCCTGTTACCCAATAGCTGTTCAAGAAAAACCTCAATGGTCTCCAGTGGACCGTGAGAATATTCGTTAGTTATCCATTGATGAATGGTGTAATATTTCCCCAGATCAGATTAATAATTTGATACGCAGCATGCCTAAGCGTTGTACGAATTGTATTTCATCGTCTGAGAGACATAGTATGTATTAATTATCATATCAACCATGTTATATTGGTTTTAGTAAATAGGGTTTTATTTTAAATTGGCTCCAGGGAGTAAAAAATCTAAATTTTTGTTAATGATATGAAACATATAGCATTTTTTTGCTATTTACCTTTTGTTTAATAAATAGGATTTACAAATAAATCACATTTGTTTTTGCTTCCGACTCTTTCTTTTGCTGAACTTGCATTATCCTTAATTTATGGGCATGAGTATATATTCTCGAATCATTTCTACATACTTCTAAAATGGATATCTTTAAATCTAATTTATGAAAATCAAAGATGTCTACTCATTAAAATTAATACTATACATTCTCCGTGTATCTTTATCATCAACCAAATATAAAAGTCATGCAAGGTATGACTTTACTATCAGTATCATGTGATCAAGTAAAATACAGTATCATGTCATTACGTTTTTCAGTACAGATAAGCGCTAAGATTGCTGACTACAATACTCTAAGCAATTTATATGATTTATTACAAGAGGAATTTCGGAAAGCTATTCGTAATAACTTTCAAATATAATTAATCTCATACCTTTTTCTTTTTAACAGCCTTTTCTTAGTTAACGTTGTTTACGCTTTTATGTTCCTCTAATAACCGTTCAAATGTTTATACCTTTTTCTTTTTAACAGCATTTTCTTAGTTAACGTTGTTTACATTTTTATGTTCCTCTAATAACTGTTGAAATGTTTGTTAATTACTATACTTGGAGAAAAGGTAACAATTTTTGAGAATTTAGATTCGTTTTTTTTTCTCGATCTGGTTCTTTGAATTAAGTTTTATGAAAATTAAGTTGATTAACCTGCACTTCCGTGCTCGGTGGGTGTTGCTTCGCGGTGGCTCATCGTTATATCCGAATGGCTTCGGCCGGGATGGAGTATACCTATTCCATATAATTAATCTCAAATCAGTGAAATTTTATGAAGAAATCAAAATCAAATTTAATGAAAAAAATACTCTAAGAATTAAAAAAAACTTGAGTACTTTTATTAGATAAAGGATATTATTCATTATTAAAATAAATATAAATAAAATTTAGCAACTAGGGTAATAAAGAATTTCGTTCTAATTACTCTCTGAAAAGGAGAAAAAAATCTGGAGATCAACCTTGATCTGATGACTAGGACGACGCCAGAGCCGGCTCATTTCAAATTTCTGCATCATTTCAACGAGAGGTTCTATGATCGACATATTTAATCGACATACTGAATGTTATTACATAGTATTTTGTATGGAAATAGGAACTTTATAAACTTTCTAAAGTCTTTTAAATCATGTCAATAAATAGACGAACAAATGTAAGTATAATTGGCAGCCATTTGAAAGTAGAGGTATTAATTATTAAAATTCATTTTTTCACCAAAGCCATCTATCATCCTGTTCCATTTAATTTTCTATAATTATTCTCAGTAGAATAAATAACTTTGATACAGTTTGCTAACGGCTTCTAAAATCCTCAGCGCTTTTCCCCATTCATGGGTTTAATTCGACAAAATAAGGGTGAAATAATAGAAAGGAAGAGATGTTTATATTCCACAGTAATGTGAATCCCGGAAATGCGCACATATTTCAATTTCTTATCCTTTAATAAGATAGATTCATCGAGAAGTAGTCATCTTCGAATAAGGAAACAAACAACATAAGAATTCATGGGAAATGAAAAAAAAGTTCCATAAAAATTTATCAGAAAAAACTTTTAATGTTTGTATGAAGACATCCATAATTTTCCAAATAGTGAATTTTATTAATATTAAATATAAAAACAAGAATTCCAGGAATCATTTGTTAGGCATACCTTATTTTCACGTTCTTCTCAAAACAACATTTCCTGTATAACGCTATGCAACCTTCATTTTTACATTTTCTTAAAAGTGAAAATGTTTTTTTTTCTTTTCTCTCTTTTTACAAAAGAATATGTTTTTCAATATGAAGTACTAATTAAGTTTGCTCTATTTTTAATTGTTAAGAAGATTTTAAAAATGGTTGTTGAGTTACAATTTATTTTTTGAATCAAAATACGGTTTAATTTATAGAGAAACAAAACATTCGATTTTAAAAAAGTTTTTCAATATTTACTTTTTATTCAATAAGCATTTTGTTATCAATAATTTTATTAATTGCAACGTTGAATTTCTTTTTTTGAATGTATTTTTATTACATTTTGAATTTCTTTCTACTTTTTTCAACTGAAAAATTCGCTTTACAGATTTCTGCTTTTAATTTTTAGTCTTCGTTCATTCTAAATTTTTTTGTTTTATGGCGCTTTATCTGAATCCAAAAAATTTCTATAAAATGACATATGACAAATAGAAATACACAATAAACTCACTCACTCACACACAGATGTAACCAGAATACTTTATATATGAGAAATATAAGAAATGTGACAAAGAAGTAATGATTATAAACGTGATTATTAAAAAAGTTTTATTACAATAACAATGCTACTATTATTTTTAATATTAATTATACAAATAATAAAAATTAAACTAATAAATTTCAATATAAATGATTGTTTAATTTTTCGCATCAATAATATTAACAGTATAACCGTTTGTCTTCAATAACTACCACGGCTAGCTTTTAACATTATTTATTTGTAGACATTTACTAAACATAAACACATACACAAACAGTTATATAACAAAAGGGACAACATAACGAAAACAATTAAGACATTTACGAAAAACAAAAGACAATCCTCAATCGAGACGCTCTCTCTATGTTGGCTGGAGGTCGACTGGCTGTGATGGTGTAGGTGGATAGTCTGATCTAGGTGGCGCTGATGTTTCCTCTAGGTGACGTTGCCACAGTTCCGTTACAACAGTATTAAAATTATTTTACTGATTATTTAATTTTAGAAATTGTTAAAGATTCATTAATAGAAATTAAATAGATTTTTCTTGCAACACTTAAACGTAAAGAAAGTTTTTTTTAGGTTTATGGAAATTATATACAGCATTCTCATATATATATATATATAAAATGCCTTGTATGAAACAATTCTCCAGATATGTAACACAATATCATTTAATCATAAAAGTCTTATTTTCCTTATTTAATTACTCAAATTGAGTACATTAACAAATTTTTCAAGAAATTATTTAGAGTATCCAACATTTTTAGCTAGGAAATGATATTAAATGTAAAGCAAATCTTTTTTAAAACATAATAATTTGTGATTTATTTTGTAATCCTATCTAAAACGAAATATAATAATACTTTTTTCACGTTTTCGTATTAAATTTTTAGGTTATATAGAAAATCTTAAAGAAGTGAAAAAAAAATTTAATCTCTCTAAATATTGTGACTAGGCATGTTTCCAATTACAAAATTTCATTAAATAAAGTTTATAATTTTCATTCAAACATTAATAAAGTTATCAAAATTTCATTAAATAAAGTTATCATATCTTAGTACCAGAAGGGAATGATAAAATTAAAGAAATGATAAAATTCTTAAAAATGAACATTAAATTTTTATAACATCTTCGTAGATTTAAATGTCAGTAAGTAAAATGTATGTACTACGCACTCATAAAATTTCATATTTCTACCAGCAAAATTTGCATATATATAAGATTAAGAGAGACTTACTTGAAATTTAAATGACTATGTGCTATCTGTGAGGTATGTAAATTTTAGAAATGAAAATTTATTCGAGGTTGTAAAATCGTAAACATGTAAATATTAGTATATTATTACATCATTCTATCGCCATGACGTGAAAGAAATTTGCTAGTTGTTCATTTTGATTGGTCGACAGTTGCAACTGCGACTTACAAAAGGAAGGAAGAGATACTTGGGAACTTGAAAAGACAGGCAGTCAAAATATCTTAGAGAAAACTAAAATATTTTATTCTGAATTTTCTAAAGAATGACGCATATTAGTGACGAGAAACGTTTTAAAATACTGATTAGTTTCATTATTGAATCACAATCCTGGCGTTGATGCAGAAGAATACAAATGCCGATATCCTTGCAATGAGGTAGTGCGTCTTCTCAAGTCCCTGTTAGGACATGGTTGTTCTTCTGTGTGCTATCTGTGAGGTATGTAAATGTGCCCTCCTGTAAAAAGGGTATGTGCAAACGAATGTGATGAGTGTGTAGTTAAAGTCGTATTCTTGACCCTAATTGGCGGTACTTCAAAAAACAAGAGACGCTCATTCGGCTTAAAATCGCTGATGGTATTCAGCGCGCCTATCCATGGCAAGGGCCATTAGTAACAACAACAACAACAGAATTCAAATGTCATTTTCCTATACCCAGTATCTTTAAGGAAGTATTGACAGAATGATTCGGTATTTTAAACTACATGACTTTGCAAGTGATGAGAAATTATAATTTTGACTTATGTTTCAAGTATCCTAGTGCTAATTCATAAGAAGAAATTCCAAGAGACAATGCAAAGAAAATTTCAACGTAAAGACTGACATCCATACTACAATCGTGTATTCCATGAACTATAATTAGACCTTGATCGACTTCTAGTCTTATAATTGGACCCCCTACCTCAGGTAAAATACCATTTTTTTTCCTCTCAGAAGTGTAATTTGGGCAGAAGAATGTCCCTTTAATCGAAATGGAAGCATCAAACGTCACAACGATCCCTTTAGTAATGTTAAAAATCAATTCTTCGCTCGCGAAATTCATCAGCAATGGCAATTTTCTGTAAATGTATATTGAGTTAAGTATTTTTAGAAACAAACGTTTGGTTTCATTTTGAACATTATTGAAATATAGAGCACATCATTGCATTGTATATGTATTAATAGTTTAGAATGGTATTGTGCCTGAATTAATGGATGGTTGTCTTTGGCACTTCTTTCATAAATATAATTGCAATTGCATATTTATTGCTTTTCACAGAAGTCTGCTGTAAAAAGACTACTTAATTTGGAAACGCTGATTAAATTGGAAATCCGTAACAAGTTAGTTAATTTACAAATACCTGTTGCCTCCACTTCTATGACCCCTGATTTGATGCCTTTTAATTTTTACTTATTCTGTTGTTTACACTCGTCTGTATAAAATTCATTTCTAATAGAATTTTTTCGATGAACTTAGGTGTTTTCCTGCGTGAATATTTAAGATCAATTCATTGAAATCAGAAGGTAAGAAGAAAAAAGCAGCCTTTATTCAACTTGTTCAGATCCTCTCTACCTTTCCAAAAACGAAGGGTATAATTCTTATACGAATAGTATATTCTTATAAGAACAGCATATTCATTTACGAACAGTATAATTATTCCTAAGAATTCTACAAGACACAACCTTAGGGGTTGTCATAATTTCCTCGGCGTTATTGCTGCCTAGTTTTGGGATTCACCACAAACTCAAGAAACCTGAATTGATGTTCCAAGTGATAAACTAAATGACGTTCGTAAGTATCGTCAGAGGAATTCAACTTTCTATAGATTTTGAAGTACTCATCCTAAATAAGTTTTGTAATAACTTAGAAACAGTTTAATAATATTTAATTAAATTTAAAAAATTTAAATTATTATTGTAACATTATTATTATTGTTCCCAACGACAGACTATAATAACTTAAGATAAGGAAAAAAAATCTGAATTAGTAAATTTGCTTTTTTAAATTTCTAGTAAATCAACAGGTGAAGGCAATAAGGCTTAGTGCGCTTATAAATGAATATAAAAAAGTCAGTTAATTAACACTTTATCATTATGAAGGCTGTCAAAATATCGAATTCGTGTTTTATATTATCATGTACTACAGATATTATAGCATTTTAACAGAATTTCCTGCTTTAGGTTTGGAACTTTGAAGGTAGAAATATAATTATATTTGCAATATTTAAAAAAAAAATCGATGCTTGTTCAAATTTTTTGTTAACCCTGTATGTTATATATGTAGGAGTCTAACCAAATCTTCCAAAACTAATAGACTATTCAGATACCGGGGGTTTTAGTGGAATAGTGCTTAGGGGTATTTAAATATTTATTAGTTCAGTTTGGAAAGTAAGATTTAAATAATGCATACGAATGATGAAGAGACTTCTTTTTAAAAATAAAAGAATTTATTTAGAGTTAAGTGGGAAAATTTTCAAGGGGCAGAATTTACAGGGAAATATTAAATGGATTAAAGCATGGAGATACAAAACAAACAAAGATTATTTCCACTGGGTGGACGTTGGAAGTCTAAGAAAAGTCCGTTATATGACTGAAACACATCGTATCAAATGTAATGAGTGCGAAAACGTCTTTATCGTACGGTAGTTAGTAGGCCTCTGCCTGGATATTAATTGTATCGGTACTACGAAAGTTGGATAGATGGTGCTGTTCTAGAATGTTATATTAATAAAAAATATCGTCCTCTAGGAAATGATCTGACCTTTTACAATTGCAGCTTTGAATTACGTCTACAATCGGATGTTGATAAAATCAAAAATGATTGTTAAACCAAATAGCTCGGTGGGGATATCCTACATATGTATTACTTTGATTTTTGAATTATGTAAACTTTTCGGAATTATTCTTTAAAACAAAATAATTTTGAAAAGATAATTTAAAAAATGTAATTATATGCAAAAATAAGGATTGTAAAATTATCAACAGATTTTACTGATTCGCATTTCAATTGAAAATATAGCCATATTTAAAATTAAACAAATATATATATACCAAGATTTGAATTTTTAATCCGAAACACCATATTATGATTATGAAACTACCACCATTTGTCTATTTTTATAATTTTTGTCGAAAAAATGCCAATGTTGAGGTTAATATCACAGTATAACATGTTTACACACGCGCGCGCTCATACATTATGTATATACACACACACACACAAAATTTAATTTAGCATAGAGCAGGAATTCGAACAAATAAAAGTATTGCCATAAAATAAACTTACAAATATTTTCAAAAATTTATTAAAAACAAGGGGGAAATTTTATAGAAATAATATTGATATTAAGGAAGCACCAAGTTTTTGAATTTAAATATAAAAGTTACAAAGGAAGTCATAATTTCTACTTACTTTTAACAAAATTCTAAATAAAATCTTTAAAAATCTGTTCTAATTAAACAACTATTCAACAACAA